>JAQFXL010000619.1:0-18459 GCA_034693445.1 Edwardzetes edwardsi
TGTGAATTTCAGTGAATATTTGAGTTTAAGTTATAATTTGTTATGAGTTGAGAGGCATTGAAATAATATTCGTATATTTGGCGTATATTTGTCGCAGACTTACTTCAGTCCTCATAATCATTAAAATTAATAATTATCTGAAGACTTTAGTGACTTAAATGATCAAAACCTCACTCATGTATTATAAAGATTTTTATCTTAATTGAAACTTTGATTAGACGACTGATTTGTTGACGCAATTTATTTATTCTTAATCAGTTAAATATGAAAATGAACAAGTTTACAACTGATTACACAATTTTGTGTCTGGAATTGACACGAAAAATATTTTTTGTGCTAATTTTCATTGTAATTCAAGTAATAAAAACTTTTTTTTTCTCTCCGATAAAACTGTTTGTCAAAAATGTGTATAACCTATAAAAACGCTTCACATATGACGTAAGACAGTGACAGTCAATAAGACCCACTCCCACCACACGTGTTGTTAGATAGAGCTCAGGGCTATTGGCACTGGCACTTACTACAGTAAGTGTAACTGTAGTGTGTTGTTCACAATCAATTCACATTTAGCAAGACAAATTAAGCTACTATTCTGGTGCCAAATATCAAGTTTATATTTATTTAGAAAAATAATTTCATAGGATTTTTACACAAAAATTCAATTATTATTTTAAATGTATTATTAATTAATATAATTAACAAATTCTATGCAAAGGGTAAACCTTTTTTGTCATCAAATTCTGACCCCTTTCTCATCCAAATATATTACAATTCACTCGATTTGAGTGTTTTATTCGAAAACAAGTCTTTTCTGCAAAACGAGAAACAAAATAAAAATATTTGATCGTTGATCAAGGTCTATTTTAACCCAATTAGAATTTACAGTTTTTACACTCATTACAAAAGTTAGAGGGAAATTTGCTAGTTGCTATTCAAAAATCCTTGAAATTAACAAAAATATAATCAGAAGGAAATTAACAATAGTCACAGCAATTGTGATAATGAAGAGCACAGCAACACAGCACAAGTGCACAGAACAGAACATAATATGAGGAAACAGAATAATACAAAAAAACAGAATTTTATGACTTTTTTACAGTTAATACAATTGACAGCAAATCTCTACTCACTGTTGACAGCGAAGGATGGGTTCGTGTAAATGAATTTCATCGGATCTGATGTCTTGTGATTGCAGTGGACAGTGATGTCCACATTTATGAGGGGCTGACTTCTGGCGTCTGCTGCGTCATAGGCCGGGATTTGACAGATTATATGAGTAGAGTTTAGGAACTCTTTCATCGGATTTACTACTTTTCGCCAAATGTTTCCCGAATTGAAGATAACTTTGGAGTCTTTGTGGAAATTCTTGCCAATTATGAACAGCTCCTCACCTCCCTTGACATCAGACTCTCGTACAGACATTTTGTAAATTTCTGGTGAACCCAACGGTTGCGTACAGAGTATTGGTTCGCTGACCACTTGTAACACTTCACCCGTCTCGGGAACTATACATCTGAAGACCATTCGGCAATGAGTGGAACGGGACTTATTCGTGTTTCGGATCACTTTTGCTTCTTCGTTGGCAGTAACCGGACGAATGTGGGATTTCCTTCTGCTTCTCAAAACTTTGCGCTCGACGTCAACATTCCTTTCCTTAAGAATACCCATACAATCGAGAACTGTCTGCATATTATTTTTTGGAAGCAGATCCAGTTCTATCATATTGATCCCATCAACTTTCACCAGTTTATAAGCAGTCTTTCCACTCACTTCGCACGCCTGATAGAAGAGGTGAGGTTCGCCCACTTTCTGGTCATGGCCTATGAAACACTGCAATTTTATCGCACATTTACTGTAGCCATAGAGTTGTACCACAGGATAGCCGCGACCCGTCCTGTCTTTGATTGTTCCGCGGGAACCTTCGGTCATATATCGGGCCCTGTGATGAGTTTCCGGCTGTTTAACGATTTTGAGCTCACAATTATGTATCGATGACTTCGACGGGTAATTACTGAACAGTTTTATCTCTTTGGCCACAATTTGGGGCGAATTCTGTTCTAGAGTTGTGAGGTTCCAGTTCGAAGAGTTGGCCGCCCCGTGAAAACTCAGTTGAGAGTAGTCATCGTAATGTAACGAAGCGGAGCTGTGGTTGGTGTCGACACCGCTGTGGAGAGAGGAGGCGCTCATCGGAGACAATTGAGGTGAAGAGACACTCGTCATGAAACCGGAATCTTCGCAATCGGTGTGAGTGAGTCGCGTGTCTTCAGTTTTAAAATTGTGAGCACCGAGATTGGCCGGGGTGCTCTGAATCAGATGAGTCAAATACTGGTCAATGTCACTGACCGGACAGTTGGCGCTGACGTTCATCGGTTCGCATATAGTATTCTCGTCGTCAATAAGTTTGCGATTTTGATAAAACTTATTCAAACCGTTTTGCGAATAAAGGAATTGAGTGTTCAATGAGTTTAACATTATTTCAATGCTTTTGTCTCTAAATATAAAACTTTAAGTCTTTTATGAAAATCCAATTGAGTTCACAGTTCGATATAAAATCACGAATAGATATATTGTGCTCTACAGTGAGGTATTGCTGGTTGAGTTCAAACTGTCGAATGATATACCTGAGTGGTGTGGATGAGCAATATATTGCTGTTACAGTTAGACTCTACGCTACACTCATTCGCAAAAGATATCACAAAAATTTGGTTCTGTTTCTGGCATTTACTTATCGCTAAGAAATGAATTACACGAATGAAAGTCTGACTACTTTTACATTCAGCGCACAGTTTGTACACAACTTTATATATATTGAAAATACTGCAGATATAAATATATAGAATTATATACTTTATATATATATAAATATATATAAAAACATATGTAAAGAAGAAATACACGATTTTTAAAACTCAAAATTCTGTTAAAGAATTGTCGCAATATTTTTGTCGTTAACTCTTTGAATATAAACTTCAAGTCTTATAATAAAATAGAGTTGCGTTCAGTTTATAGTGGATTACGAGCTAAACAACTGTGAGAGAGAAAGAGAGAGTGTGAGCCGAGACATCTCATAAAATGCTGTAGATGTAGTGTTTTTCAAAATAACCTTGATCCTTGACGTCTAAGCTTCTAATAGTAGAGAAACGTGTGCTCTGAACACAACAACAAGTGCAGCTCAGAAAAATCATTAGTAGTATATTTTTGAATCGATAATAGATGTGCAAGGTAGGTTTAGCCTATTAATCGCCTCTGGCTAGAAATTGTTTAAGTCCTCCCATGTAGTGCTGATAATTGGAACAACATTCGGAGTACTATTGCCTGTGCAGTCCTGCAGTATGTTTATTTATTAAAATATTATCGATGCTCAACTAAGACCTTGATCAAATCAACCATATTATCATATGATAGAATGATGAATCTCAGAATTGTAGCCAAAATTTTAGATCTAGATCATTTCAATTTTCAGACCTTGAGAGCTAAAATCGATTTGCAATTCAATATTTTATTATTTATTCAACGCGTTTGCCGTCAAATAATTGCAAATCAAATATTTTTTTGTGTCGTTAATAAACATTACATTGACTTTGACTTTAGAGCGCAAACACTTCTCTCAATGTAATCACGAATTGTGTAAAGAAATAATTAGACAATTATTAGCATTAAGTCTTATAATGCAGTCATTGAACATAAAAATCAATTCGCATATAGTTTTAAATAAGTTTATCAAAAGAGCAAATAAAACGAAATCTTTTATTTTTATTAACTTTTTCCTCTACTCTATTGTGAATCGATGGACACGTGTGTGTCCTTAGCCAAGGATTCGAGCGAATAACAATTCCAACACAAATGTTATGCCGAAGAGAGTATCTGTGCATTGGATCGACTCGTGAATCGTATTGACTAACACTCACAAACTCGAGGTAAATGTATGATAATATTGACGATCGATGTCATACTCTGGCGATCATAATTTAATTCTCTTGCTTAGTTTGCTTTGTCATTTTAATAATTATGTTGCTCGTTATTGATTCTCCCTGCTAATTCAATGTATGCGGCATATCTTCCAGGTATTCTCGTTAATTAGTCTGTTTATTAGAAAAGAATGCAAGATCCCACTTCCCATTTTTGAATTATGAATCAACTTGCCAAAATATTTTTGTAATAAGTATCCAATAAATCACATACCTTAGATAAGAAGCTTATTCAAAATGCGCCTGGTTGAGCAAGAATTTAACTTTCAACAACTATGTTATTGTGAGTGAGATATTTACCTAAAAAGGTGCTACGTAAAGTAAAAACTTGTAAATGTAATCTAGTATCTTAAGTAATGTAAATGAAAATTATTTTTATGATTAACCGATAAAAGTGGGAATTTTTCCAAAGAAAACACAATCATCAAGATCAAATCAAATAATTTTATTTCAAAGTCATTTGATGTTTTGATTTCTGATGATTTTTAGTTCATATTTATTCTGTTTTCGTCACACATTTCTATTATACAACAAATAACTGAGTTATTTATGACTAATGAGGATAACCTGTTGTAGACTTTCACTGATCCAAAGCTAATGAAATTGAATTAATTGGCCGACAATTAAAGATATGAAGTTATTTATTGCCTAAACTGGGGAATGGCAGTTACCTCCCCAGAGGGGGAGCGCTCAAAGAATTAATTAATGTTTTACTATGAAATCGATTTTTATTTCAAATAATATCATTACCGTATTACCCCGAAAATAGCGACATTCCGGTAAAAATGAATAGTACCATTTAAAAAAATGCAGGTTTAATAATGCATGTATGGCCTCTACCGGCATGCCGGTATAAAATGAAGAGAATAAAAATTAAACTCACACTTTTAAACCAATTGAACATGCTTACACTAATCAAAATTACCATTAAAAATTAAATCTTGATAGTTTTTAGATACTTCTGAAAACAAGTTTTTAATTTTGAACTTTTTCATAGAAAGGAAAAAATCTTGTGCTAAAAATCGATTAGAATTAGTCTTTATATGCGTTTTATTTGAGAAAAAACATTTGCTTTCTTATTCAATTAAACCGGCATGCAATGGCACAGGTTAATCCCTGGTTATACCGGCAGTATCCTTAATCTCGATTTGTACCGGCATGACGCTATTTTCGGGGTAATACGGTAATAGAAACTAGTTTTAAATTAAAAGACTTTATGAAAATAACAGGAATTGTTATTACTATGAAAGCGATTGGGGTATCGCTTCCTCTTATGTAAGAGCGAAATACAGTCCCAGATTTTTCAGTTGTCACATTTGTTACATGGTAATTCAAGAATGCATCAACTCTTGATCTCAATAATTAGAGTATCTGGTATAATCTAGAGTGCACCTCGTTTAATTTTGATAGTTTTGGAGAATGATTTTTTTCAAAGCTTGTATTAATGCTATTGCCTGGATGTAAGCCAAGTCTGCACGTGTCGGAGGCGGCGCATATTATCTGACATCGTTTCCGAACGCATAGACATGCGATGTCTTCGTAACAACCAATTAATCGGTTCGTATGATTAGACACTGAATGACACTAACAGTAAGTCTCAGAGAAGCGATTCAAATGAAAGTCATCTGTTGCTCAACCTTTGATAAGTGCGATCACAAAAAAATATGTGTTTATCGAGTATTTGATCGCAAGTTCATCGAAAGACTCGTATCTTTCATTCATTAAAAAAGAAGAGCAATATTTTAATAAAGTTTTATTGATTTCAATAAACATCTGATTTATTACACAAATAGAGAGAAATATATTTTTAATAAAGATTTTCAAAAAAAACACTTAAAATATGTCTCGAAAACAGATAAATATATTTTTAAAATACTTTGATTTAAAATTGAAAATATTTTGCGATTATAGACATAATTACAGTAAATAATTAATTTGTCGCAAATAAAGGCTGGGGTTAGGTATCAGAGGCATAGGATGGCCACTAGATTTATAACCGCAGCGGTTATTCTGTGTCTTCTTCGATAGATTTTTGTAAATAGTTGTAAGAATACACTTGAAATTCGATTGCATTTCAAATATAACTTAAAACCAAATACTTTACACAAAACTGATGTTTGAGTCAATTATTTGGTCGATATTTCGTACAAAAGAGTTCTTATTTTGATTATTATTGCCTGAAATCATATGACTATTCACTGGATGTCTAGTAATAGGAGGTCTGGGCGGAGGTCCACGCTCTCGTTGGGCGGCTTTGGGTGGCAGTGGCGGCGGATTTGGAGTTGCCAAGGAAGGTTTGTGCTGTTTGCTCGCTTGCATTGTCTGTATTGAAGGCGGAGGTGTGAAGTTGGCAGCAGACAAGTCGACAATAGTGTCGTTCATTTGCGATGGATAAGGAATAGTGGTTGGGGTCAGAGTCATGTCGTTCCGCATATTATACAACTGAATACTTTTGAGAGTCGCGTCCAAATCGATGTCATTAATGAGATTCGGTCTGGAATTGTATCTTTCGATTGGAGACAAATCACATTCACTTATTTCAATGTCTTTATTGCAATTGTATTGGCTTTTGACTGAAGTCCGAGGAATGGGTTTCACTGTCTGACTGTTTGATACATTTTTGGCACATGTTTTCTGCGTTGCGTTTAATTTTGATGTTAGCGACACACTGTCCGTATTGACCGGTTTGTGCTGTGAGGACAGCATGAGTTCCCGAAAGAAAGCTTCTGATTTTGTGTCGTCACTGAAACTAATATTGCAATCATTAAAACGGCTGTCCTTTTGTTCGACATCTCTTATCAGTTTGATTGCTGTCGATATACAGTCCACAGGTTGTGGAAATCGGTTTTCTTTTTCGGTAGAATTGGGGCTCTCTTCCAATCGATCCGTTTTGTCGAAAATCGAGTCATTCAACACTCGAATTGGTTTCGAGTCATCGGTGGCTCTATTCTTGTCGACAGCAACAGGTACTCGACTAGACCTACAATCCCAACCCCACTCTTCTAAATCATCTTTAATGCAAACAATAATTCTTTGATTATCTAATCGAAGGATCGGCATATCGTCGGTCACTATTTCAGACGAATTGGCCTAAAATTAAACAAACATTTGTTTAATTAATTGCAAAACTGAGACAAACGCTGAAAACATACGATTTGAAGGACGATGTGCTCCAATTTGTAGCCATATTTGCTGAGAAGAGGACCACACACTTCACCGCAAGTCTTTGAAGTTCGGGCTTTAATTCCGATTACTTCTCTGTTCGGGAAATCTATCTGAAAGAGTACTCTCTGTTCCACTCGAATCTCATTACAGCCCAGAGTCGACACATCGAGATTCAGATCCAATGCCTATCGAGAAATGAGACAACAATTTGAATAAAGAGAATCAAAATAAAAAGAAATTACTTTATCTGATCCGGAAATGAATGCATCAAAAGCCGAATAATTGAGGCAACGTTTTTGTAGAAGTTTGTCAATTGTCGGTCCAATCTTCTGGCCTTCAATGAGAGGTACCACTGCTTGCGAGTGATCCGGGAGAATGACTCTAAAGAGATGACAGTTGTCGTCGTGACAGTGATGTCCATTCATTTGATTGCCGTTCAACCTATTAATTGATTCTTTCGATTTGGAGAGCATTTGGTTTTGCTTTCCCAACGGCTCAGAGCTGGCTATCGATGATTGGCTTCCAGTCATATCGGATCGATTGGCACTAAAATTACTGCTATTACTCGTCAGATCATATGTCGAGTGAGGTCTCGGTTTTGTTGACTCGTCTTTGGGTTTCCTAATGTAAGTCTGTTTTGCATTCAATTGTTTCAACTGTTGTTTCTCTGCTTTCGATGACTTAATTCTGTGCCACGGAATAAATGAGCGCTTCTTAGGCTTAATTGTATTTAATTGACTGGTTTTAAAATTATCTTCGCTCTTAGTTTGTCCGTCGCTTTCATATGGCAGAGGCTTTCCCTGCAATTCGAGAGTAACGCACTCTTTATAAATATCGGATTTAAGGAACCGTTGATAGCAATCAAATTTCATTAAATTATAGATTTGTTTTTCAGCTGAAGAGAACAGCTGTTGGGCCGGATTCTCGAGTCCTATTTCGACCAGTAATCTGACCCTTCCATCAACGTTGACTGGTTCGGGAGCGCCCGAACATAAATGGCGTTCAAATATGTTTTTTGCCTCAATTTTCAACTTTAAAGAGAAATACTCGATGAGAATGACTCAAAAAGATATATGACTTATGCGTACCTGATTCGGATCAGTTAACTTCTTGTACTTTTCACAGTATAACCAGAATTGAAGGTTTTCATGACTGAACTCTTTTTTCAAAAATTCCTGTGAATTGTAATTAAGATTAGAATTGAGTTAAATATTAATTTAAATCAAATTAATTACAGCGAAAGCATTGAGTCCGACGCTATCACTGAGCAGTTTTTCAAAGTCTTGTGCCCAACCGCCGACCCAACCCACATCGATGGGCCGCTCAGACACAACACTAGCACTGGCAGAGAACGTGTCACTCATAGGCGCCACTCCTTCTAAACTCATCGATGACTTCGTTTCGCAGTCATAACCAGAAGTTATCTTATATTTGAAAGAAAACATAACTCAAAGGAAAGGCTAATTAATTATTTTCGTTTCATTACCTCATTATTCAGCTTAAGATTCTCTTTGGAAAGGGTGGCCGGAGTGGCCCAAGTCTTGGGACATACTTTATTGCGATTATTCTAATAGAAGAGAAGACATTAATTTTGTATTAAATTTATATTCAAAGTTAAAAACCTTATCAATAGATTTGATAGAATGGGTTTCCTCTGAGGGAGGGATTGCTATGGAAGTGATGAAACCATCGTATGATTTGCTATTGTGATCGACAGATGAAACAACAGTTTTGTCCGAATTATTATTCAAAAGCGTCTGACAGTCATTGAGTTCAATGTCTTCGGCAGTCATTTCATCGGCAATAGTGTTGTGAATCATTCGCGAAGCGTTTAATTCGTTCTTTAGTTTCAAATATTTATTAACCGTTTGTCTGACATTCATTGGATTCAGCTGTGCTTCGAGTCGTTCCGTATTATAGGATGTGTTTTGGACACCCATTGTGTCCATTCGGATGTACTCATTGATGCCACTGTCACTACTGTGACCGTTGGCACCACTATTTGCTAGACTGACATTTGCAAGAGCAGTGGGAGCACAGCCTACTTTATGCCGATACAGTCCGACAATCACTCGTAATATTGAATCAGAATTTTCTATAGATTTCCAAAAATAGTTTCAATGAATAAAAATATTTTTCAAAACAATAGTATTGTGAATAACCTGGAAATTCAAGACAATGGGAGGTCACGGGATCTAATGTGCATTTTATGCCGAAATTCTGTGCCGTTTTATAGTGAGTTTGATGAACACTAGCACTGGTGGCGAACACATGACATGAATAGCTCTGGGAATCGCTATTCAGACCCGTAATAATTGCGAAATATTTTTTGTCATCCGTACAAATACCACAAGACTTGAGATTTTCGGCTGAAAACTGTGCGATAGTCTGTGCGTTGATATTAACCAAAAGAATGCTTTCCTGATATATCGCCAGAAGAATAATTGTCTGCAATTTGTTCTCTACTCTTATTCTTCGAATGCAGTTCTGTATGAGATTGGAGTCGATGTGAGACTCGGCCGGCGTTTCAATTGTTCCTAAATAGCCGACTATAGCCCTCAACAGAGCTCTGGAGTGGACCTCTTCAATGCTATTCTCACTACTCATGGAGTCGTTCTAAAGGAAAGGTAACAAATATTTTTACGACAAACGATAAAATCTATAATTATTCGGTTCAATGAAACACATGATATCTGATAGTTATTATTAATACGGATTGGGAACAGCACTGGACCTGAAGTACTGTTCGATTTAACTGCTAATCAACACAATATGCTTGTAATGGATTGAGGACTGGAAGGCTATGATTGATTAGATATACGGAGCCGCTCAGCCAGAAAAGATATCTGAGCGCTGAAAATAGCACTTCTCCTCAAAGATCACTATTAAATGGAATTACTTTAGAAATTGAATGAAAAGAAAAATAACATTCAATTAGAAAAGCATTTGAACGGAAAATAAGGTGAGAAACGGCTAAAAGTTATTATCGATTGTCGTTTCACTCAATTTGACACAACTTTTCACTCAACTGGTTATTGACCTCATTTTCATTGATATTTAATGAGAAAAACATATTCTGTCCAAAATTACCACAATTTCCTCAATTTTAAATTTGCTAATTAGCATTAGATAAGCTAGCTTGGTTAAAAATAGTCAATTTCGATAACAAATTAATTTTTAAAAAGAATTCAACTCACGTTCAGAAGCGTATCCATCGATGGATTATTAACCATAACTTCGATGGTCTGATCCCTGTTCTGAAGCACTTCTGAGTCACCATTGGGTTCATTGGAAGACTTTTTGACAGTTCTTTCAAAACTATTCTTATTATTCAAAGAATTAGTTTTATTAGAATTGTTTGAATCGCTTTCACTTAAATTGCATTTAATTTTCGATAACTTCTGTTCTAAGAGTAAGTCGAGAATCGGTTCGTTTGTTTTCGACACAACACCGATAGGTCTATATCTGGAACTCATCTTCGATTGGGGACGACTGTTGTGGTGATGATGGAAGTGGTTGTGACTATAAGTGGTTTGAGTCATGTAATCCACTCTATTATTGTATTCACTGCTCATCACATTTGAAGACAAATCTTCTGTTGAATTACACTTATTATCGAAAAATGTCTTTCGATGTCTTAATGCATATCTGTTACGATGTCTGTGCGTTTGTGGCCCTGGGTTTAGGCTGTGCTGATGTCCGTCAGTCTCCGAATCGCTTTCGTCTGAATTACTTGAAAAATAAGAGCCGTTTTCCAGACATCGAAGTCGTAGAGAACCGACACTTCTTTTAATGAGTTCAACGATGTCTTCGTGACTCATATGACACACATCGATATCATTGACTGTCATTAAGTAGTCACCACTCCTGAGTCCGGACATATGGGCGCCTCCTTTCACTTGAGTCAAAATAGAGGGCTTTTCGCCTGAAAACCATCGGAAAAAAATTTAAGAAATTTCCCGCAAAGAAGATATCATTTGAGTTCTCACCTGAAAGAGTGAAACCGAATCCATGTCTGGCCCTCTGAAGTTCGACACTTTTAACACTTGACTCATGAGTGGACAGTTGTGCGGACACAAGAGTTGAGCCCTTTTTGCGTCTGTGAGCCATTAGTTTATGACTTAATCATTATTTGAATGAATCAAATGTTTGGCACAAAATCTGTGTTTTTATTGCAATCAATCAGTTGTTTGTTATCTATAAAAATGTCGGACAAACGGATCAGAAGCGCATCCAATGATTGGTCGAAACACTCTAAACAAGTCTTCATTCAAAACAAACTTAAACTTTAAACAACCCGTTGAACAGGTTTTCAAATATGAACTCTTCATATACACTGTTACTATTAATATTACATTTCCAACAATTGAGACCCCTTTATGTTCGTTGAATTAAAACAATAAAAGTAACAATCAAGTTTAACTCGTCTGAACTTATGATAGATTCTAGAAGCGAGAAAAAATCGCTTGGTAGAATTCAGATAAATCTTGGTGAAATTTTTACTAAACCGACACATTATTTAATATGAGATTATATATTTGATGACCAATAATTCAAAAATTCAGGATTACCCTGCTAGAAAGAAACAGATCCTTCTTAAAAATAAGCAAGTTAAGGTAAGCCTTGTAGCTATTAAATGAAAATTGATTTTCTAGTCTTGTACTCAAATGTCTTATTGTTTTTAATTTAAGATTTGTATATAATGATTGATGTAATACAACCAAGATTCTAATCAAAGTTTTTTCAGCTTTTCCTTTCCTCAGTGATGAAGATTTTCTAAAAACATTCCGTTAATCTAAAAAAATCCATTGTTACCGAGATTTCCTCAAAAGGACTAAATTCTAAAATAGCCCTTGGTTGTCCTAAAATCGCGAAGGAAACTGGAATTTCTATTGATATGATTAAAAGCTTATTTTATTTCAATTTTATTATAGAATATAATATTTAAATCTTTTGAGAATTGAATTGAATTTAGTTTCGATATCTTATAAATTGCATTCATTTTCATTAAATCAAAAATATTTGTTCAAAATTTTCTTTAAGGCATTTAAAATATGACGTATTATAGGATGTTTTGGCGCCCTTTGTTTCGGACAAATATCGACATACTTTTGAGGAATTCCTTTATATAATTAAAAGTTTTAAAAAAATAGCGATTATTATTATATGAATATTTTTAAATGAGAAATGGAAGGGTAGTCTTAGTGTCATCCTTTGCCGCTTGCGTTTACACCGAATATTCTTTGCCTCGTTTACTTATTTATTGATCTTTTAGATCATTTGGAGAGCCTTTCCTTCTCTCCCTTTGCCAGGAGTTTACAGGTCGGCAGTTGTATGCGAAACAACCGAATGGACAGTTGAGAGCACCACTCCCTTTAATGTCGAGTCCACTTTATTGACCTCCAAAACAAAACAATAAGAACAGAATGAGTGATAACCTCAACATTTTAATAGATAATACGGACAGACAGTCATCAGTTTAATCAATGGTTGAATACATTAAATGTATATTTAATTAAAAAATTGAAAACAATTTTCTTTTGAATTTAAATTTAATAAATAAAAAGAAATATAAAACAGAAATAAATAATTGAATGAAAATAACAGTTATTTTCTCTCAAATTTAAGTAATTTCTTCAAACTATGTGTCAATGAATTGGACTTATTATCAGAACTCTGTTTACGAATGTATTTATCGTTCGATGACTTCTTATTTGTTTTAATCTCAAAGTTTTGTTTAGAAGTAGTGAACACATGAGAGAGGCCTGAAGTAGAAGACACACCAGATGTGGATGAATGACAGGAACAGTCGGACAGACTCATAGGTTTACCGTTTGGTTGACTTTGACTTTCAATGGTTAACACTGGCGTTGACTGAGATTTCGATATTAAGCTCGCATTTGAGTCAACAGTCAGTGAACCCTTGTTTTGGTTTAAGACAAACGCTTCCGATTCTAAACTGTTTGACAGAAGACTGCCATTCACTCCTCCATTAATTTTCTTCTTCTTCTTACGAATCTTTAGACAAAAACAAAGACTAAATATTAATTAAAATGAAGAAAAGACAACAAAATTATTACTTTTCTTTGATTATTAACCACTTTATTAGTGATGGAATCCAATGGCTTTTTGTCGCCTGAAATCAGTTAAAATACCATTAATTTCATCGATTCTTTGTTTCAGATGATTCACAATTTGATCCAAACCTTCAATTATAAGCTTCTTTGTCGGCAAATGACACGGATTTGCGTTGGGATGAGATCTTTTGTTAGGCGAAACACTATTCTGTGCTGTTTTAGGTGAAAAATCTTTGAAAGATTCATTGATTTGTAAAAAATTTATCCTTTGAGACAATCGATTGACACAAATGAAGAGAAAGACAATAACGACAATCACTTCAATCATCATAAGCGCGATATGCACTTCGATGTAATGCCAGTTAAGGCTTTCCCGTTCGGCTAATAGGACAGACATCTGAGTGTTTAATGCATTTAATTTGGATTCTAATAAAGCGATGCTTTCCTGTTGTTTCAGATCCTGAGTCAAAATGAAAACAGTGTTAAAACCGGACTAAAAGTGCAAATTAATGGTTGTATTACTCGTTCTGTGGCTCTGATATTCGTGTCATTCAGTTTACTAATAGTTATATTGAAAGCTCTTTGCATTTCTTCCATTTGTTTCCTATATCTTAGACTTAATTCTTCTAAATATTGAGAACTGAGCGACAGATTCACTTCTAGTGCTTTAATTCGGTTGGATAGTCGGATGACCACCGATTCCTTTGACTGAACCATACCTGAACCTGTGCTCACATATCCATTAGAGCCTCCATTCTGTTGCTGTGAAGAGATCTGATTATTATTCTTAACAATTGTCTCATTATTTGTGATAATTTTGTCTAAATCTTCAGTTTTAACAGTATTTTCGCTTTCATTCGACACTTCATTAACTATGACTTGAATTGTCGGCAATTCTTCACTTTTATCACTTGAATTAAACGATTGGTCGACAATCGGTGACAATACAGAAGATTCTGTAATAGTGGACATCACTTCACTAATAGTCTTAGTAATACTCGACGTAATCGAGTCTTCGCTGCACTTTGAAACAGAATCGTCTGAAGTGTTGTCAACAGATTTCGACTTAAATTCATTGAGAATTGGTTTTGTCGGCGAAATAATATCGAAGTCTTTCGATTCAATACTGGACTCGATTTTAATCGATTCATTTGTATTGTTTTTGGACTGAGAAGTGCACTCAAATTGAGTGCCTTTTGTCGTTGCATTAGAAACATAACAATTGAAAGAGTGGTCAATCAGTAACTCATATAACGGCTGTCCGAACACTGACTTTAAATAATAGCAATTCGTTATATTATAGGAATTTTTGCTGCAATTATGGAGATATTTGTCGACTTTTGGGAACAACCGAAAGGCAATGTATTCCAATCGAATCAACGCCTCCACAGACGGAGAATCGGTTGCATCGGAACTCTCTTTAATCTCATTATTATTGCCTGTAATCAAAAACAATTGAAACAGTTCTCGAGGAGAAATGAGGACAGAATATACCGTTGAGAGCTTGAGCTGCTTTCCTAACAATATTGAAAACGGCATCCCTTGCAGTGCCGAATAAATTCTGACTCGAGTCCATTTCGCCGACGAGCTCTTCGGTGAGCGGCGATTCGTCCTCATCTGCCATTTGTTGAGTTGTGTCCATATTGTCTATTCGTTCCACTTCTTCGAACAGAGAAGTGCCGAAAACACGGACAACACTGAGTGGACAGAAGTGTTCGGAGCCGTAATGTGAGAGCATTTCTATTCTAACAAACTTAACGAAACCATTGTTTTTCATCTGAAAGCGTTGGACAGACCTCTCGTCAGACGTATTGAAAGTGCCTTTAAATTAAATAAATAAAATGACTGAAAGGACAAAAAGTGTCTAAATTGGAGACAAACCTAATCGCGACCACTCTCTGGTGGGGTAGTGATCACTGGCCTCAATAGCAAATTCTTTGGGAACGGATGAGTATAACTCAAAGTTTGCGATTTCTATAGTTTTCGGTTGAATTGTTTCACACAATTCTATGACAAACCAGATGTTGGTTTTACACGGATTCAACATATATTCGTCTGTTTGCTCGTTAAGAATTCTGAGAGCAATTCAAATAAATGACTTTAATAACAGTTATCAGTCATATATATAATGAGAGATAATTGTGCTCTCAATCAGAGAATCACTCGACTGTTCATTACATGAGAAGAGATTCAAACTTTAGATAATCGAAGTTTGAAATGAAATTCTTTGTTAATATCAGAGGAAGAGTTCAAAGGTTTAGATTAAATACAATTCTCTTATGACTAACAAAAGAGAGTAATGACTCAATTTTTTGGCAATAATCAAAGGGAAGGGTTGTGCGAGAAATTGGAGATCAAGTCTCACAATAATACGCCATTCATGCGGTGCGATAACCTTTATATAAGGTGATGACCCTAACATAACTGTGCGCTTCACACACAGGGAAACCCCAAAACCCTATGATTTGGAGAATAGCACTGATATTCACTGAATTACTGCACAAAAATGGAGTTTAAAATATAAAATCGATTGAATGTCAATACCTCTGAACAGATTCTGATTCGGGATTTGTGTCCACAACTTTAGCGCCGCACTCATAGGACGCGAAATTTCGAAGCCTTTTGACGATCGGCTTCTGTTTAGTGGCGGTCGACGTCTGAACCACTGTAGGAACAGATGGCTGTGACTGTGCCGTAGACTGTGATGTGATTTTAGGCGACGGCGTCTCCAAATTCAGTGACTTTTCGGCGATTTTTTTGCGCCACTCCTCAAAGGAGAGCATCTCATTGGGCGGCGACGGCGTCGGAACAGATGGTAAGTCATTGTTGACCAATGACTCGATTACTGTCTTATTTATTGTCGCCTCATTCGCGCCGCTATTTTGTGGTAAATCACTGTCTGTCTGAACGGACTGTTCGTTAGAGCCGTCCTTTAGTTCACTATTATTTAGATCCAAATTTTGGTTGAGTTGTGAATAAAAACATTTGCTATTAATTAGTATTAAAACAAATATAAAGAGTTTATAAAACATTTCGACGAAAATCTAATATAATTTTGATTTAATAAACGGATAATAAACTAAAAAAAAACAATTTATTTCTCAATTGAATTGATTTTGTGGTAAACAATATCACAGTTTAATAATAAGTTCACATTTTTGTAGCAAAAAAAGTGATAATTTGTTTCATTCAGTGAATCATTGATTGTATTAAAAGCCGATTAAATAATCGGAGAAATCAATTGAAATAACATTGAATTCGTAATAAACGTACGAATCGTATGAGTGATGCAAATAAAGTGTTTGTTGTAAGCAATGCGTCACAAGTGCTGACTGTCGGCCAATCATAGGCTCACAAATCAGCCCAGAAGTCAATGCCATTCGTCTGAATGCGAGACACAACTTTTGAACCGACAACTTTTTCTTAGGTAAAATTAACCGCTCTTACTCAGTTAGTTGAGTTAATTGAGTAAGCACATTTCCAATTTGACATAGTTTATCTGCTTTTTATTGAAAAAAGCAATTATTCAGAGTTTAAATCATAGTTTTCTTTGGATTCAATGAAGCGTTTTTTTTGTGGTAAACGACCTTGGTCCAAATGCTCGTATATCCGTATTATATATTTAGAATTGGCGCCACTTTTGAATTGAAAATTATTCTTGAAATGAACTACTTAAAAACAAATACTATCAAGTTTTATTCTTTATATTCTTATTCAAACTCAGTAGATCAAATGATCTTGATAGTTTTAATTTGCTTATATAACAAATAAAGTTAAATAAATTGTAATTAGAGAAATATATACTTGGTCTTTTAAAAATTTGCAACTCAATTATTAGCCCGTCAAAAATTAACAGGTTAGTTTTGAAATTGGTCCTGAATTACAGAGTGGAACCTGGGCAAACTTTAATTGATTTCAAAAATTTACAATTTTGAGTGACCTTTTGCTCGATTAGATGTTTGATGTGTTTGTTCGTCACATAAATCTCCAGCGATTGTAGTCTTGGAAGTCGGCTCAGAATAGCTGCCGTTAATTCTGTTGCAATGATTTGGTCTCTGATTGTCAGGGATTCAAGTTTTGGCAAATATCTGTCCAAATGATTGAGAAAGGTCGCATCAATTGGTTCCATACTGGGTGTCTTTATATCCAGGTGCGTTAGATTTTCAAAGCCTTCCAGTGATTTATTGAAAGATTCCTCAAATTTTTCTTTTGTTGTGTAAGGAATGTACCAAACATTCAATCGCTTCAATTGTTTAAATGCTTTCAATTGAGTCATAACTCGTGGTATTTCTGAAAGCTTTTTGAAATGAATGCAATTAAAAGTCAAAGACTTGATTTTTAGACAATTCATTGCAATTTGTCTCAAACCAGAAATGAGTGAATCGATTGATAACTCTATTGAACACTTGATTTCCAAAGAAATTAAATGCTTTAAATGTGAGAAAACCAAATGAAACAGGTCAGTTTCATCGCTCAAGTTAAGTGCGATAATAAAATGAGTAATTCTTTGATTATTTGCAACAAATAACTGCAAATCAGTGATTGAAGTCATTTCGTCGAAATTTTGGTCGTCTTTATTGAATTCCAGCGAAACTTTGTTCAGATTTTTGAGTTCAGACATCTGTCTAACAGAAGCATAGTTTGGAAAATAAGACAAACGTGTTGTGCGTGTATTCCAACTACAGGTCGAGTGGTTTAGTTGTTTAATACCAGGGAATGAGTTTATAATCATTTTCATGTCTTTAGGTTTGATAAAAATTGAGTTTAGTTTTAAGCCAAACCTTTTTGCGAACATCTCTTTAGTTGTTTCGGACGTAAAACATAACTGACTATTAATTTCAGTCAATTTGTCGCAGTATTTGATTATTAGATCAATCTCTGGATCTTTGATACGGAGCTGAGTCTTCGAGTGACCAATTCTGCGGTCGTTGACAAATAATTTCTGGTCCAAAGACCTTATATTAACCAACTTTTTGAGAATTATATCAAGGTAAGGTTTTCGTCCATTTTTGTATAGAACTCCGTCGACCACTAGATTGTAGTGTCTCTGAAAGACAGTCCTCTGGAACTGTTTGGACACACATTCGAATCTGAATTTGTCTTCAATCGGCAAATACTGAAGAATAACTTCAGACAAATCGTCACAAATTCTATCACTGAATGAATCCCTTATAAAACTTTCATCAATTCTATTCATTCTAATTAATTAATTCAATAAAGCATTAAATTGAAAAACTTATTACAAAATG
>JAQFXL010000620.1:0-18457 GCA_034693445.1 Edwardzetes edwardsi
TATTTTACTGACATCAGCGTAAATAATGATTGCCCAATAATTTTAGTCAATTTTTCCAAAATTTCAGGGAGGAGGGGGGGGGGGGTCCAAAAAATTAACCAAAAAATTACTAATTGGATCATAAAAGGGGGCCAAATAATAACTTATCTAAGGTCATTTCGAGCAAAACCAAAAACGACCCCCCCCTCCCTTCCGCACCACTGACGTCAACTAAGATATGAGTAAAACTCTCAGATCCATGAATATCTTATTTCATATAATTTTCTTTCAGATTATTGCAAACAACTCATTAAAAGAGCGGATATTATTCAGGGTTTTCTCAAATATTTTGCGATAAAAATATTTTTTAATTTGAGTGAAGGTCACAAACAATGTTAGACTAAGTCGTGAATAGACTTTCAAAGTGGTTATCATTAAAAGTCGTGTTGTTCTGGATTTTGTGCAAATAATACGATAATCTTCTTTGATATATAAATTCGAGAATAGAGGCTCAGAATTGAGAAAATCACGATTTTATAATTCAAACGATTTAGGCTTTAATATAAAAAATGCAAAAATATAATTCGAATGACTTTTTTAATAACGATTTTTACTTTAACTCTATTACTCTATAATTAATTAAAGCTTTGTTTGAATGAAAATTACAAATTATTTCCTGACTTCGAGGGCGTAAACACTAAAAAAAGTCAATTTTTGTTATTATATTCCGATTGTAATACAACTAAAATTTTAATAAACGAAAACCGATTTTTACCCATTTTATTGTCGATAATCTGCTTATATTTTCAATAAAATTATTTTTAAAATGAAATTGTTAACAATAATTGACAATAACAATCTTGATTGAATTCAGTATATTCTTGAACCTAGATTCTAGAATTTTCTGAAGACTGATGCTTGAATCAAAGACTCTATTAGAATATATCTAAATGAACTTGATAACAAATTGACATCACCAATGTTTATATTGATTTGTACGAATTGATGAGCAAGGCGAATAAAGGAATACTCATTAAAACCAGACAAACATTTTCAAACAATTTGAAGATTAAATTATATTCAATAATATTTAAAATATTTTATTTTCAAATTCCTGATTAAATATACAGAAACAATATTGAAACTACTATGCTTGATCAAATTACCTTGGTGAAAGAGAAAGCATAATAAATCCATTGTTGAAACCATTTGGTCATTTTGTTTAAAGAGATGCAAACCTGTTGGCACAGGTCTTGGCACAGGCCTTGACTCAATTATGTTTGAGATGCCAGTAAAAATATATCATAAAATTCAACAAAACATCTTGAAGAGAACAAATGATCAATTTTAAAGGAATCTCTGCGAAAACTTAGAAGTTAAGTAGGATCATTTATATGGTATCAAAAAAACTTTGCGAATTTTATCAAAATATTATTAAAGTATTTATTATTCATAAATAAAAATAATGACATTTGAAACAGAATATCATTTTTTAAATTAATTCACTAATTGTTTATTGATTTAAGCCTAATATCTATTGATAAATGATTGCCATTAATCATCAATAACCAAGGTTATATACAATTTTTTTTAAACCACTATAGCAGTGACGCAAAATTTCAGCTGCTCCGAGTGGGGGTCCAGCATAGGGAAAGTGGATTTTCAATCTCAGGGGGATAGGGGTCCAATCCAAGGATTTTTTTGACCGGTTCATACAATCTTTCAATTAAATTATAAACAATGTTAGTTATAAAATAAAATGTTTTATCAAAATAATGATATCACATGAGAGCTCACACCTGACAATCCTCTGGTTAATCACTAAATTGTATAACTCTTTTCTTCCTCACAATTGAAGCCATAATAGAAAAATATACTGAATTCAGTTCCGAAACAGTCATTAAATACATTATTAATCATGGTAAACTACGAGTGCATCAGTTAATTGTATCGAAGTTATTATCAAAATATATGTACCAAACCTTTGATGAAAAATTCAGTCGTATTTCTAATGCGATTCAAATCGATTTGGAAATTGATATTCAATTAAGTAATTGAGTGAAAAGTTTTTAAATGAGTCGACAAATAATTGAATCGATTTGTTTTGAAAGCAATTAATTTAAAATTTAATAATTTATTACACAATTGACGCCTTATTTGAACAATTAGTTATAAATGGCTTTCAAAAGTTACAAGCTCAATTCTAAGGTATCTTGCATATTTTTAATTTTTATGATTAATAAATTATTAATCCATAATTATTAAGCATTTTTTGTTTTAATGTGACCTAGTTCACGGAAAATAATTTCAAATTTATTTTGGACTTATAGAATATGTTTAATTAATATTCAAAATTAGAACAGATGAAGGCGTATCTTGGATATGGTCTAGCAAAAAGGTTTAATGTTCAAGGTCTAGGAATGTTTTGGAAATTTTCCATACTTTAAATCACGTGTGAAAAACGTGTAATTAGTTGAACGAAAATCATTAGTTTTCTTATCAATCAATTGTCTTCTTATCGATAAGTTGTGGACAAACTTGAATTCAATGCAGAGTTTGAGTTCAACAGAATCAACGTTAAGAATACTTTATATATTTGACTTAATAGGTATTCCTTCCAATACAAGAGAACTTAAGTTCAAAAGTTGTGGTCGTCTTCACTTTCAACAACAATCCTATCAGAAGTTTGGATAAAACCTTGATCTTTGACTTAAGCCATACTTACGGAAAATCTCCAAAACGTGAAGAATAATAACATTTTGCGTTAAAATTGAATTCAAAAATATTCTAATAATAACTTAAATAATAATTTATTATTAATAAGTATTTAATCAAAAAAATTCATAAATTAAAAATAATTATCAAATTTCAGAAATTTATAAAAAGCTTAATAAGAAAGGTATATAATTCTGGTACTCCTCAAGTCATGGGTGTGTGAGTTCTCATTGAAAAATACTTTTCTCGGATTTCTGTAGTAAAATAGTTTCCAATTATTCAGAAGTTTGGTTATATTGTATATTAATTGTCAGAATCTGTCGTCAAACTTGTCGTAAGAACGGTTCGGATGATTGACATTACACTTCCAGCCCAGAGTGAAACCCAATTGACATTTCTTGTATTCGCTGGCATTCTCTTTGGCCAAACTTATGAACAGACTTTCCAATTGATTTTCCAATTTGTCGACCATTTTATTGACGGCACAGTTTTTAATAGTCTTATTGATGTGTTTGACTTCGTTTATCAATTGGTTCTTGATGGTCTGGTGTCGAATTTTTAGCTCGAATTGTGTGGGCGTTATGTGCGGTACAGACTTCATGTAAGCCAGCATTTTATTGACGTAAATGTCGGACATAGCGGCCAACAGCGCCTCTTCTTTGCTCATATTCTTTATGTCTTTTGTTTGGTATTTCGCTAAATCCAATGATATGATGAGCTCTTCCTGATTCAATTGATTGGACATCCTTTTGTGGGTGATTTTAAACTTGGTCTGAAAAGATTGAAATTAAGCTAGTCAATCAATGTGGAAACTAATCTATCAACTGTTAACAAATCAAAAAGCAGTCAATATAAGAGTGATTTGAAAAATAATCGCATTTCTAAATCAAACAAATGAGAGATTGACTAAAATTGCCAAAAACCCACTCAACGGGACAGCGACTGTCGATGAAACAGATTTGGCATTGAATTTAAATACTAGATAAGTTTTATTTCATTCTCTCATTTGAATCGATTATTTGAATTCTCACAAAAGGACTATACTTTTATTGAGACTTAACTCTAATTAATTTGATTGCAATAATGAAATTGTTTGCAAAACTGATATAAAAATTCAAAACAATCCCTTAACTCTGGAATAATCAGTCAACAAAGTACCATGGTAATTAAACAAATAATAGATAAAAAATATTCTAAACTTACCATTTACAACTATTGCAACTAACAACTTGGTCTTGATTTGATTGCCTAGATTTGAATGACAAGAGTGTGGTATTCATTATTCAACAATAAATATCAATATTTATTCTCAACTTTTTAACCAATCGATAGATAAATAGAGATATAAAAAGATTGAAAATTGTAAACTTATATCCAGCAGAATATACTTATTAATGTAGTTTCAGTTTTGATATAATCAAACAAACATTGACTCAAATTTATAGGAAAAGTGTTTTCCTTAAAATGATCATGTGTTCAATGAGTGAAATCCAAGTTAATCTTATTACAGTACCGGTTCTCTCATCCAATGTTTTCAAAGAGGGATAACCACCGATTCATTTCCGTAACGTTAGTATCGAATACTTCAAATAATTTGTATAAGCATGCAACATTTAATTAAATGTCTGAGCGAATTGTTAATCCTTTTGAATGATCAAACATCGCTTCGAGTGAATAAAATGACCAGAATAGACGATTCAACTAAAAAATGGCGATTGCAATACCAAGACCAAAATGGTAATTTTCAAAACAGGAAAAATAAAATATATTTTGTCTCAAAATTAGAATTGAAGGACAAATAAATACTAAAATTGACAACAAAATGAAATTTTTAATTATGTACCTAACCCAATCAAACCCAATCTATCCCAGCCTAACCTAACCTTATCTAATCAAACCTATCCAGGACAAACTTAAAAAAATTATTTTTATACTAGCATAATGTATAAAATTAATCTAGAAATTTTCAAAATTGAAACATTTCAATAAATTGGCATTTTGGGTATTCCCAAGTACCCTTTTGGGAAATTCGTCACCAAAAAGTTAATTCTTCGGCAGTTTTACTCGCTTAGTTTTATGGGAACTGGCTTCACGTGGTTTTACCAGAATTGACTGATAGTAAAACAGACATTTTATTATTATGGCTGTTATTCCTTGGCTATTATACTCTTCTGCTTACTTCAATAGATTTGATTCAAAACTTTCAAGTCTTGGTTTGACATCAAATATAAATTAGATATCAGTTCAGAAAACCCTTCGATTCGATAAATTTGATTGAATGACAAAACTTGAATACATAACCAAAATATAACGACTCTTTTGGTTGATATAAAACCATTAATTCAATTGAAGGTCAGATAACATCAAATCGAAAATGTATTGCAATTGGATTTGAAAAATATTAGTCATATTATATATGAGATTAAATTATTTGATTAGAATATTCTCAATGTAATCAAAATTGTTGATAAAAGAGGAAGAGTACCCTGGTACATTCAAGTTATGGTTTGTGCTAAAATCAAGTCTGGGTTTCAAGAAATAAGCGGCAAATTCTTTGTGCTAACAAATTAAAAGATGAGTTTCAAGGAGTTTTCATCAATAGAATTACTCTTGGTTTTATCAATAGTCAAATGTTAAAGTAATTGTGGTCAAACAACTTGGTCATATCAGTTGAATTGAGATAATGAGCATTTGTGTTGACACTACGTCAGCCCAAACACAGAGAAATACTAAATATATTAATGGCGAAATAAAGCATCATGGTGATTTAGAGAATTTGATAATTGTTTTATTCTAACAAACATTTGTCAGATTCACAAATATGTGGCACAAAAATAATCGCATTTATTATAAAATCACTGAAAACTGCGATTAAAACTCAATTTTGTTGAAAAATGAGAAAATTTGATAGAAAACGTAGAAATATAAGGATTTCCTCAACTGATGAGTTGTTGCGAATCATTGGAGTCTATATTGACATCAATCGCAGAATTTGTATCACAATCTGTACTATTGTTTTGAGAGCCGAAGCGTTGAGAACAGCGTTTGATCACTGGTTTAGAGGCAATGAACACAAGAGTGAGAGCACCGATCGCTACAAACAGGGATGAGATGATTGTAGCGATTATTGAGGGCCAGGTAAGTGTCCAGTGAAGGTCTGAGGCTATTTTGTCTGTCAACTGAACGGAGAACTCCTGCCAGAGGACAGGGAAGTGAATTTTGGGAATATTACGATATTGTTTGAATTTATCGGCGAACGAATCGATTCGGACATTGATTTGAATCCTGAGCTTCAGCTCTACCGGTGTTCCGGTAACCGGCTCTAAGTCGAGGTATGTCTGGTGTGATGAGGCATTAGGGGACAGACCCTTGACTTTTGATAGATAATAGGGGTCTGCTTTGAGGAAATGTGGAGTAGATAGGTAAATGGGTGCTCCGAAATGACAGCTCGACATATCGAACACTCCAGACGGGTATTCATGAAATTTTCCGACTTTTTTCTGAACATTTGCCTCAAAATTGCTTTCATTGATACCTAAGAATAAAAGTTATCCAAAGATTAATATTCACCGAACATAACAAATAGGGTTACATTTGATTGAAAGTTCATTGATAAAAAGGATCGCCAAGCTCTTTGATCACAACTTACTAAGAAACGTATTTTCGAGGGTTTCGAACAAATCGGAGTCATTTTGAACCAAAGCCTTCACTGTATTAATGAATGATTTGATATCAAAATCTTTGTGTTCTTCCGTTTCTTCAATAGTTAAGGGTTTATAACAACTGTTTGGCGGATATTCAGTAAAATTGGCGAAAGTGTTGTCCGCCGGAAAGTAACGGTAAACTTGAAGTCCTCCTACTCTCGATTCGAGGGCTGACTTCCAGACTAGAGTCCAGACGCGACATAAGTCAGTGCGAAAAAATCTAAGCGTTTCTTCTGTATTCTTAATCGGGTTATAAAGTTCTCCGTTTTTGGCACCGATTAGAGAATTACATCGAACCGATGACCAAAAACTTAGGTCTGGACTTCCATTGAGTTCTTCGATGGCATTCAAGAGACTAATGTCTGATTTTCCAGAGTTGATTACAAAGAGACCATCGTTAGTCTCATTCCTATTATACATATAACCGAAAGCGGACTGGTATGGGATCTTAGGATTGAGTAGAGGCGCCAATTTTATCAGTGTATCCGCATAACCATCAAAAAGAAGTTCGCCAACAGTTCTCTCAATAAAGAAGTCTTCCTTCAAGTGATTGATTAAAATTATTGATAAGGTTTTCAAAACTGGATTCAGATCTGCTGTGAGACCCATAGCTAAGGCTAAAGGAGTGTTGATTGTCGTTATCTAGAAATAAAAAAGAAGCTTGGTTAATTGACTTCAATTTAGTATATATTTTTTTTATACAAGTTTATAAATTTAATATTTTAAGCATATGCCCTAGCATATCCTCATGCATATTGTCTATGGCTAGGGGTGAGTGAGTACAAAAACTTGTTTAAATACCTAGTGTATTTTACTATGAAAAATAAAAGCAATTTTTAGCAGGGTATTCCAAACAGTTACCATAAGTGAATTTTTACTGTATAATACTGTATAGTACCAAGTCAAAATCAAAACATGTTCTTCCGCTCCCTATCCATAACATAAACTCTAATTCCTTAACTGCTTTATGTAAGAAGTATTTTAATGATTCAAACATGTTCATTTTTGCAATTTAATATACACACCATATACACAGGGTAATAAGGAAACTTTCAATTAAATATATTGAATGGCGGACAAGACTAACACTTAGCAATCAACATTATCTACGTATTAATCAAATTGAGAAAAGAGCGATAAAAAGTGTGTCAGTTATTGAATGTTATATCAAATTATATAACAATTCGTTTGTTTATATTCTTTGAACAGTCATTTCGTGATTTAAGTTAACAAACAATAAGGAAAAACACAATTAAATAGCTTTTAATGAGACTTATTGTCGACTCATTTGAATTGAGAGCCAATCAGATGTGAAAAACATTTCAATAATTGATTGAATAAACAATCGAAAAGTTCCCCAAATTTTTAATCTGAAATTGAAGTTAAAATATTTGATATAATTTTTCTGACAATTCATACAAATTGAAGTAAATATACAATATCTCTGCTAATATGGGATTTGATGTATCTGTTAATTAAATATTATTTAATATAAATTATACTAAACTCAAGTATAATGTGTTTATAATTGCAAGAAATAATAGGATCTGAAACGTTTTGATTGATTATTAAGGAAATCAATCGTTTCTTATTGTTTGAAAAACTTTGGTAACTATTCTATATATACTAATAAACATTCTCTGTCTCTGTCTCTCTCTGTCTCTCTGTCTTTTTCTCTCTGTCTCTGTCACTCTCTCTCTCTCTCTCTCTCTCTCTCTCTCTGTCTTTTTCTCTCTGTCTCTCTCTCTCTGTCTCTCTGACCAACTATTTGATAGAAAATGATGGAAATGACTAAAAATATTCATAAGTTATGAGAAAAACATAAGAAACTAACTAAAAGTGAAAGCTATTGACGAGTCCTTAACAACACATTGAATGACATTTTCAATGATAATGAAAATCCAAAACCATTTGAACTTCAAGTGAAGAATAAAAGGAAATAAATATAAAAATTCAAATAAAAGTCTCAAAACTTGTTTCTCAAAGCCTTGAAATATCATTTGATATCTAATTTTTAATCATTTTTTGAATAAATATTTATTTGATTTCATACGAAATTCAAAGAAATATGTACTCGAATATAGAAATGAAAATTTGGGACAAAAACCAATAGAAAACTATTTATAGAGTGAATCAGTGAATAGTTTTGATTACATAATTGCATTGATAGCACCGGTGTATACACTGTGTGTGTGTAGCAAACACAGGGTCTGACATTCAATTGTAAATCATTTGAAACACAATGAGATTTAAAAGGCTTTTGAAAAACAGAAAAATCTATTTTTGAATTGAAAACAATTGAAACTCAATTTAAAGTAATTCCGTTTTAAGAGAAAAA
This sequence comes from Edwardzetes edwardsi, assembly GCA_034693445.1. Lineage (NCBI taxonomy): Eukaryota > Metazoa > Arthropoda > Arachnida > Sarcoptiformes > Ceratozetidae > Edwardzetes > Edwardzetes edwardsi. Next base: position 8,737 of record JAQFXL010000620.1, read on the forward strand.
CATTTAAAATATAATCAAAACTTATTTGAAATCTTTAAGAATCAGATGTTTTTAAGCCTTAAAGAAGTCTTAAATTAATTTCAATGAAGACATTAATCACTGAAAGGACGAGGAATTGATTAAAACATAAAAGAAATAAATGATTCAAAGATTGTTTACTTTGAGGGACAGGTCATCGATAGACTGTTGTCTGTCGAAAAAATAGCCGATATTCTCACGAAACGAGACTTTTTGGTCGGAGTCCGTGAAGTTGACGCCAAACTTCTTGACGTCCAGATTGAAAACAAAGGGTCCGATTTGTTGGAGTCGAGGCACTGCACCCGAAGACCTGATCTCTTCGGCATTTGTCACATTGAATAAGTAGAAGCTCTGGACTATAGGGACGGGCAGATCCCTCCACATCTCAAACGACGGATTATTCGGATTTAACACAATCTTCGAGTCTATAATCTTCAAGAGAAGTAATGGAAGCGCCAGAAGGAAAGACATACCGATTGCCACTAATATAAAACCAGTTGTTATGCATATTATCGACGACTTTTTCATTGTCTTAATCAGAACTAATGATAACCAAATGATTGTTATTTTTGAGTTATTAATAAAATTATTGTTAAAATCAAACCAATTGATTGATAATCAGATCAGACATTATTTGAACGATAAGTGAAATGCAATTCAAAAGTCAATTGATTTCAAAACAAAACATAAATGAATGCAAACAACGATTTGAAACACAAACAGAAACTTAACGAAAATTCTCTCCGATTATAGACTTTTAACAGTTATTTAAGCGATGATTAATTCAAACAACATTTCATTTAATGTAGAAATTAATTAATTTTCAATTATTAAACACATTTAAAGTAAAATAACGCCCAAACGTTTGGATGACATTTGAGACAAATATTTTTCAAATCACATGAGTAGAGAAAAGAGGCTTTGATTTTGATTTCTGTTGTTTTACAGACTATTTATGTTTTAATGGACTTATAATTTCAGTGTCAAAGAGAAACAATTATAAAGTAAGAGACAGACGTATGGAAAGAGAGAAAAACAACTTTTTCTTCAACATATCCTAACCATACCTTTTGCTAAACCAGTTTTCATTTGCAATTAGCAGACTTTACATCACAATATGTATGGTGTGATTGAAGTCTCGTAACTAGAGTTTACTGTATTGTGTGCTGTGTTGTTATGACACTACACATGCGTTAGAATTTGTTGAATATCTTGATAATTGATCAAGCTAAAGGAACAAGTTTTGAAACTAACTATTGTTCTACATTTTTGATATTAATTGACTTAAAATTTGAAAATATATTAATCGCTATTAAATATTATATAAAGAGATAAATAAAATATGAATATATAGTATATTAGATATAAAATCATTACTAATCGATAATTAAAAATGAACTAGCAACTTAAACAACTTTTTAGATGCTAGATAAGTTGGAAACACAAGTACCTCAATGTTTGGCAATTGGTGTTTGATTACAAGTTTAGATAACTGACTATTAATCCGAAAGAAGATCATAATAATAGGGTTGAGTAATGAATGGAAATAAAGGTAATAGTGATCAGCGAAAGGAATTAACAAAATCCGGAAATATTTTCACATTTTTCACAAATAATTAACTTTTATAAACAAAATGCAAACATTTATTGTATTTAAATGAGAAAATTTGATTTAAACTATGAAAATATCAACATTTTTGATATCAAACACAATGTTTTGTTAATCGATATTCACTTTTCAAAGTCTGTTTTAAAAGTTAAGTTTAACTGAGTTTTCACTTTCACTTCGCTTTGAATATCTAGACCTCAGATTCGAGGCCTACCTCTTGAGGAATGGTATACTTTGCAGCAAAACAAGAAATTGGGAGCAAAAAACATGTCCTGACTCTCACTCTCAATATCTCCTTATCTAAACACTAATGAGTTGAATAACTAAACAAAAAAACGGAATTAATATTGAAACTCATTGTAAGAGTGATGATGAGGATGAGCAAGGTGGTTAATTGTAAATTTGTGTATGCTCAAAAAATGCTCGTTATATAATTAACCTGTACAAATCTAAATGAATCTTCAATTATTCGTGGTGGTCAAAGCGTGTGTGTGTTTGTGCAAATCTAACCATGATAAATTGATTATTTTGCATATAAAGTGGAAATTATCAAAATTATATTCGAGATAACAAAACAAAAGAGAAATTCTCAGTTTTAAATCGAAAACAATTGATTCGGATTAAAAAAATAAAAAAAACTCACAAATGATAGGTGAAAGTGGAGTCACCCTGATTACAGTAAGAGAAAGCAAATTTTCTAGGATATCAAAACTATTGAGTAGTTCCTTAGATTTAGAGGAAAGCCATTTAGCTGTTGGGCTAATTGAAGTGCTCGACCAAAATTAGGTGAACAAGTTTTCACTCGAATACCATTGAAGAGGAAACATGACTTTCACTCAATTATCATAAATTCCAGATGTGTTACATCAATAAACCGGATAAAATTTGTATGTCTTGGACTTGAGTCATACCAGCGTTCAATTGAGTTCTAATTCATAAGTTTTTTTTATCATATTTTGTTAAAACCATTGTTTATGAAGTGCTTATGTAATAAATGGTTGTATTTTTTAGTAGAATACCGACTTATAACCTTGGCTAAAATTAATTCAAATGACTCACCATAATCATATCGGTTTATCTCTTGGTTAAAATCAGAAAACTGATCTTAATTTTGGTTTTTATTATTGCAAGTATTTTCTGAAAAGAACTGAGTCTTAGTTATAGCGAAAAATGTTGTCTTCATTATTATTATGTAATTTTAGTTAAGATTAATGAATAGACTTCTAATTCATTAGTATTTCCTTTGTTTAAGACTTGATTTTTAAGATAACCATCAAAACCATAAAATCGTAATAATTATTAAATTTAATGAAAACGAAAATTGATTTTTCAAACCCCATCTCAGTTTGAAAATTGAAAATAAATTTGTAACCACTGAGGAAATAGCATTGTATTACCATGTACAATTTGAAAATATTTGTAGCCAACATAATGAAGAGCAACTCAACCGATAGGAAGGATAGAGTGTGTCTCTGAGGAAAAGCTGAATCCAAAGCTGATTCAGAAGTACAGTCTGACCTCTCATTAAGAGACCACTCAATAAGAGAATTTCTCATTAAGAGACAGATTTTGGAGACACAGAGAGCCTCAGTCACAGCAAAATCGACCTCTCATTAAGAGAAATTCTCAATAAGAGACAAATATGTCGGTCACCGAACGTTCTCTTATCTGGAGGATAGACTGTATATTTAGTTTGCAGTCAATCCACTCATCGAGCGATGAGTAAAGCCTCCGATCCTTACAATTATTTATTAAATAAGAATAAATAAAAAAATGTTTTCAATTGTTTACTCAAATGAAGTGATAATAAAATAATTGATATATTTTTCGAATTATAATAAAACATAACTTTTTTGATAAAATATTCAATAATTCAATGATTAGTCTGTAATTCAATTTCCAGGACCCGAAAGATTAATATTCATAAACTTCCTTTTGGCGAAACAGGTCCACCATTTGGAGGGCTGACCGTTGTCTGTCTCAAACACACGATTAACGAGTCGTTGGCCGCACTCCTGTCGCGACTGTTGTATATAAGACCGCAATTCCTCTGAAATTTAACAAAAATACGATCAATTGCTTCGATATTGAGTTGCAAGAGTCTAAATACCTGCTTCTTTAGCATTCTTCGGCTTCTGGAACATAGAATTGAGAGGAAAGGATGGGTCTCCAGGAATGTCGAACCGACTAATAGCCAATTGAGACACTTCTTGAAGGGCAGCGTTTTTATTGGCACACTATTAGACATAATTAAGACATTACCAAGATATTATCAAGGCATTATCAAGATCAACTTATATGTCAATCATTGTTAAAAATCATTTATACAAACCTTTTGAATCCGTTTAAGACATTCAATGATATAAAGCATCAAATAAATGATGAGTCGATCGGAATCGCTCTGAAATATCATAATCTGTGGTAAACATAATTTGGAACAGATTTGCGGTGATATTAACCTGTATTTCATAAGAACTGAAGAATACGTTGGCCTTGAAGTAGAGTAAGGCCTCATCGATGATATCCAAACCACTTAACTCTTCTTTGCCTACTATTATAGACAACATTAAGACAAGAAATGGTTAAAAATAAACTCAAGTGAGACGCAAATCAATACAAACAGTGGTCAGTATTAAGCTGTGCGACGGGTCCTCTGAATTTGGTCCGAAATGTTAGGAATGAAATATTTGCAATCGATTTACTCGAGGAAAGAGTTGAGTGATAGGAAGGCATCGCTTCTCACTAATTGGCTTTTCTTTACAACAATTTAGTAAATATTGAATGGATTTCAAAATTAATATCAAATTGTAATCACATTTGTTGTTAACATCCTTTTACTCCCATTTGTGTCATATCTCCACACTATTCACAAAACTAATATAAAACAACAAAAGTTCAAAAGAGGGGGTTTATAGCGAGAAATATTCAGATTAAATCATCTAGATTGATTAGAACACACAAGTATGCAATTTGATTCTTCAAAAACATATTTTTCTAGTGTGTTATTTATTTTTAAAGTATTTCATCTAGTTAGTTTCTAGAATCTAATTAATGGAGTATTGGTGTAGAGATATTGGGTATAAGGAGTGATAACTCAAGGAATGAGTTTGTGAACAGACCAAAAATAATGGGAGAGAGGAGTGCCACACATTTCCTGACATCTTCTGTATGAGATTTGAACTGATTTTTGAAATTTCAATTCAATACAGAATATTAAAGATTAGATTTATTGATAAACTGTGGAATATTTGAGGCCAATACCTGAATTTCTGAGGAATAGCTCATTCAGCTACCTAATTGACCTTGTTCATTGATTTGAATAAACAAATTCGTTGAAGATTTTGGTGAACATAAGTTTGGTCATTTAGTAATTGTAGTATTAGTTGAATTGGTTTTTCATTCGTAATTAATTTCAAAGTTAAAAGTGAATTCATTCATAACTTGCAGTCAATGTGTTTTCAAATATATTCTAAAAATATATTTAATGACAACAAATCCAAGTGTTGATAGACTTGAAAATAAACAAACATTTAATGAATAAATTCAATTCAATGCCAAACTTCAAAACTGTGGCAAATTTGAAGTCTTACTAATAATTATAATTATTATCCGTCTATGTTATAGACTCTATTATATAGATTATTTATTGACTATTAATAAAAGTTGGTCCAAGGAAACTGTTAGCCCACAGATACCTATGAGAAGAGAAGACCGCACAACAGATCAAATTTATTTATATTCGCCGGACCTTCGCTTTATGGCAATGGATCTAAATTTCCTAAACTATATTTTTACCAGGGATTGTAATTGGATATTTATTTGACAATGTTTTAGAACCACAAAACAATTCTCTCTCTCTGTCTCTCTCTCTCTCTCTCTCTCTCTCTCTCTCTCTCTCTCTCTCTTTCTTTCTTTCTTTCTTTCTCTCAAATAAAGAGAATTTTAGAATAATAAGGAAACTATAGATAAAGTTATTATTATTATAGCTTTGAGGCATAAAAATACTATATTTTTGAAATTATTTTTTTAGTCTTGACATAAGAAAAAGTGTGGAATTTTTGGCCTCAAGTTATAACTGTTATTAAAATGTATTTTGAAATTATTTAAATTAATTGTTGAATAAAACTTTTCCACAATTATTATAAAGTTGTTTTCGATCTTCTTTTTTGACTTATTTTATTGTCATAATTGTCATAAATGATGACTTAATTATAACTTTGTTAGTATTTACAATATTTTCGTCAAAAGAATCTGTGTTTCAGTAATTCGTTTAACAATTGTTTGCATTTATTTCAATAAAAACAATTCAATTGCAATATTTGAGACAAAGCTAGTAATCAATCATTAATTGACAGTCAATTTGAGCTCAATTTTCAGTTTTGATGTCAAAACTACATAATTTTGAATCTTGCAAGGATGGAGTAATCTGTTGAATATAAATAAGTTTTCAAAATAAATGACCCTGAATTTGCTCAGAAATTAAGGTGAGATTTATGTAAGTTTACGATTTAATTGCTTTTTTAATTAGTTCGCATTTCTTCCCTTATAATGTTAACCAATACTGAAGTGAAAGTCAAAGAGATTTGATTGAGAATATCATTAATTCATTGAAACACTAGAGAACATATCACACCTATAGCTTCATTTTTTTTATCTAGAACTTTTTGATGCGCAAACAGCAAATGCAGACTTATATTATAATATTTGGAACTTCAACTATACCATAACAAATTAATATGAGAGCAAATTGTTTAAATAATGAGCTTGCTAACGAAAATTGATCCAATCATTTTGGTTTCAATCTTCACGAATAGAGTATGAATCGAATGAAAGAACTACAGTTCATGAAATAGCAAGCAAAAATACAATAAATTTTAAAAATTGAACTTGTTACCTTTTTGAGCAAATTAGGTGAAAATGTGGCTCTGCTTTAAAAGTAATATTTTCTCAATTGAATTGTGTTTGGACAACTGTTTTTGACCTTTCTCATACAAACATAAAAAATGTTACGAACCTTCAAGTATTGAAGAATGAAATGAATTGTTTCCAAAAATAACTGCTAACTCATATCACTGTAAACATTGCCTAGAGCCAAGGGCAAAGCAATTCAATAAAATCTTGATTACAACTTCTAAATTAGAGAAGACTTAGTTTATTGACAAACGATAGGATAGATGTCAACCCATTTGAAGTCAATTTATATTTTTATGACTCACTTAAAAAAGCTGTGTATTTATCAATAATTTCAAAAATAAAAGATAAAATTCCTGAAAATATATTTCAAAGATAAATTCTTTAAGAAAATATGTTTTTCTTAAATCTGTTTAAATAATTATATTCTTGTTATTATGAAAACAAGTTATTTTTCAAACTTCTAGAAATTCCAATTGGTTCTGGAATATTTTGCTTTTGACTTAATCGCGTCATAAAGCGATGAATAAAATGAATTAAATTAATTTTGGTGCAAATATTGTTAAGTATGAGATCGATAAAGGGGCTAATATCAGAAACTTGTGACTAAGCCTTGAAATAAATCGGTAGTATATTTACTTCTGCAGAATGGGATGGGCTAACGATTGGCTCACTGATAAGGGGAGTCATTAGGGAATTTTAGAAAAGTCTCAAAATCAATTTTATCAAAGTAAAGAAGTTTAACAACATATTTATGGGCAAACATTGACGTCAAACAAATGATTATTGCAATTAAAGTTAGGGCACAAAAACACATAAAAAATTATCGATTGATTTTTAAACATAAATAAATATTTGGTATGTTTTTCACTGGAAAGTCATACCTCTAATTTCGCTTCAATTAATCCTAGAATAGAAAATGAAAGTATTAAAAATGAGGGGGAGGGGAACTTAATCTCTCAAATGATATGACAAATAAATCAGAAGAGCCTAGGGCAGTTTGTAAAGAAAAATTCTCTCTCTCTCTCTCTCTCTCTCTCTCTCTCTCTCTCTCTCTCTCTCTCTCCCATTTGGATTTAAAGAAGAGAGTAATGATTTTATGGATAGAGTGAGTATAAGATTGGGAAGGCGTGTCTAATAATACCTGTCCCAAACATATATAACTTGGGTTAACTTTGATCAGGACTTTCACTCGATATTACTTTCAAAAATATAATAACAAGAATACCCCAAAAGGTGTTTCGCTTTATAATAAACGAACTTTTTTCAAAAGTAAATCCATTTTTAAAATAAAATATTTTGAATCAAATTGTAATTCAAATCAAGTGTTAAATTTCAAGAATATTCACAAATGTTTAATAATATGACGTTTGACCTGCGATACAATGATTTTCATCTAATAAAACATCACAATTGGTCTACAGATTTGAGTCAATTCTCTGGTATTCCTCATGCATTTGATTGGGAGTACAGAATGAAGAACTCTGGCGATCTCTTGAACAACTTTATGAGAAACAATTGGCATTACTCTTACTATCTGTCGGCCCTCTATTTGGTCGTAATATTTTTGCTCCAGAAGATTATGACCCGATATGAGAAGGGATTTGATTTGAGACCACATTTGACGATTTGGAACCTATTTTTAGCCACATTCTCCATAATGGGAGTTATTAGATGTCTGCCCGAATTTATACATGTGTTGACACATCATGGTGTAAAGGCTTCATACGCTAAATCAACTTATTATTATGTAAGTACCTTGATTATTTTATCATTAATTATGAAATAAGTTAGGGTTTATTGCTTGCAATTATATACACCTGAAACTGAAAATGTGTGAAATCAGAGGCTAAATTCAGTTTGAAATGTCCTAAACTAGGTATAAATCTCTTTGTGGCAATTTTTTGAGGCTTGTTGAAGATGTTGAAGCAAGTTCAAACATACTTGATGCGAATTAATGCGTAATTTTTAACTAATAGCTTAATAATAATTTAATAATTAATATAAACCTTTTCATTGGATAACTGAATAAAATACTAAATAAAAATACATTTTGAATGTAATTTTCAAATTTATTTTTATAGGACTTCCGACTTTCGTTGTGGTACTTACTGTTCACTCTCTCGAAGTCTATCGAACTGTTCGACACAGTCTTCATAGTACTTCGAAAGAACCGACTGATTACTTTGCACTGGGTTCACCATGTCCTAACTTTGAACTACTCTTGGTTCGTGTTTGCTGACGTTCCTGGAACTGCCCGTTGGATGGTTAACATGAATTTTGTAATTCACTCAATGATGTATACCTACTATGCCTTCAGAGCCATGCGGTTCACAATTCCCCGATTCGTGAATATTTCAATCACTACACTGCAAATCGCACAGATGTTCGCCGGACTATACGTCAACTATCGATCCCTTCAGCTTAAACTTATGGGAATGCCGTGTGATATCTCATTATCGGTATGTTTGACTGGAACCACACTCTATGGACTATTTGCTGTTCTGTTCATCAACTTCTTCGTCAGGACTTATGTTTTCAAATCTAAATCAAAAACAGTAAATTGCATATTGAATGACATTAACCACAACCAAGAGTATACACATTTCTTAAAGAAACTCCAGTAAAAAACAATTATTTATTTGAAGCCAAATATATTTTGTATACTTTTTTTTATGACAAAACTATTTATTATATTTTGTATGCATTTAATGAATAACTTATTCGATGTTTTCTATGCATTAATTTTGTAAATATATAATAAGTTATAATTGTTTGAATTCATTGATTTTGGTGTGGGATGGGCTCAAATAGATCCAGAAAAAGTACTTGCTGTAAATAAATGACAGATAAATGGTCTAAACAATAAATTTCAAGAGAAAAACTCAAAGAATTGAGACAAGCAGATAGTTTCTCGATGTAAGGGATACATTGAGTCACTTCACAAGGGCTCAGATATGTATCGAATAAATGATGAGTCGATCGAAATCGCTCTGAAATATGTTAATCGACGTCTAAAATATAATTTGGAACAGATTTGTGGTGACATTCATTGCAAACGAACATTACGTTAGGTTTGACGTATTTATAAATGCATCTTTGTCGATCATTTACCTCCAAACCTGGTTTTCAATTTTGCCATAATTACACTTTTAGAGAAGACATAAGTCCATTGACAGACAT
>JAQFXL010000621.1:0-18447 GCA_034693445.1 Edwardzetes edwardsi
GAATTAAGGGTCAAATTAGTTTGAATTCACTGATTGACTGAATTTTGATTTAATGTAATATTATATAAAACTGTTTCTGAATTATTTCCACTCTATTTGTCCTCTCATTTATTTGATCCGACATTATTGGGAGCAATGGCCGAATCTAAGAGCTATAATGAAGAGCTGAATAAAGAGCTTCTTTTCAAATATGCCACAAATGGAGACTTCAATAAAATTAAGGATTTGATTGAAGTATTGTTTCTTTGAATGATTTGAACTTTTAAGTGATTTTCTTGGATCTCAGGTTAAAGGGATTGACGTAAACGCAATCAAATACAATACGACAGCAATTAGTGTTTGCGCGGCTAAAAGTGGAGACACACAAGTCATGGAATACCTTCTGAGCAAAGGCGCAGATATTCGGGACTCACTCTTATATGCGATCAGAGCGGGAAACTTGGAAAGCGTTCAACTCTTACTCTCGAAGCTATCAAAAAGTCAGGAAATGCGTCCAATTAAAGACTCGCCGGTATTTCCGCCTTATATGACACCACTAATGTTAGCCGCCATCTATGGTCACCGCACACTCATTGAACTGTTGATGATAAGGGGTCATACTATTCCTGTTCCCCATTTGGCTCATTGTGAATGCGATGATTGCAATGTGTCGTCCACTGAGGTCTCGACGCCATCGCAAAGAAATTTGGATGTATATCGAGCGCTCTGTAATCCCGAATATATTGGACTCAACTCAACGGATCCAATAAAGAAAGCGTTCGAATTGGAGGTGGAGTGCCATTCAATCATCAAAAACAGCAGTTATTTTTCCCATCATTACAACGATTTGTTCATAAAATTGGAAAAATTTGTCAAAGAAGTGATTGATGTGACCCGAGATGCAGAAGAAGTCAAAGTATTGGTCGAACAAAGAGGTGATTCTTCACAACGCAATGTATTTCTCAAATATATGGTCCTTCAGAGGGCTGTGGATCACCATTGGGTTGATTTTGTGGCGTCAAAAAGAATTGAGAACTTGAGAAGTCATCTGTGGTTAGGACACAACAAAGTCTGGTTTCAAACAGGAATCGAAGGTTTAATTAAACGCTTCTTCATTAGTTTATTTGTCATTTTCGGACAACTATTGATGGCTTTGGCTCTGGTGGTTCGATATCGTAAACACAACAGTGCTCAGTACAGATACCTGTGCCGTATGTTCAATGAGTCGGTGTTCGCGATTGCATTACTCTATTATCTTAACACAAATGGAATGACAGATAAAAGCAGTGAAAAGTCTTTAATTAAAACATTGATAATTGTGTGGACTTTGGGTAATATCGTCAACATATGGAAGAAGTGGGCGATCTTTGGTCTGAAAAAATTATGGCAATTCTACGGACACTTATTCGAACTCTTCATAACTTTACAACTTTTGGTTATTATTTATCTAATCTTTATATGCGATCAAAACGGCAAAAGTCAACCGAAGACTGATGACAGTATCGGATCCGCACTCAATGATTGGGTGAACAATACTGCGCCAGACTTAGACACATCTGTTTGTCACGAACTCACTCTCGTTATAATCAGAATTTTAGTTAAAGTGATTCAAATAAGACTCGTAATACTGGCGTCGCTCAGAGCTTATAAGGGATTAGAGGGGCAGCCGATTCTTCGCCTGTTTCTGCTCTCATTTTCAATGATATCTTTATTTTATCCGATATTTTCAGACAGCGTTACAACTCATTACAATTTCAGGTAATTCTAAAAACCATTTCATCACTATTTCTAAACTTTGATTCAAATAATAGTTCCTTCGAATCAACTCTTGGCCTCAAAATGTTTGGCAATTGGGACCCGACTTATGTATTGATTGCAATCAATTTTTCTATTGGACTCGCGTTTGAGATATTGAGTGGACCGGAGGTATGTCTCAAATTTATTCAACGATGAAATACTGATAATTTATTAACTATTAGAAAATATCGGACAAAATCTGGTGTTTCCATTGGACAGCACGACTCATATACGAGATACACGGCGCCTGCGAACTGGCCGTTCCCTTCAATTTATTAGAAACGCATAAAGTAATCTATATTTGGCTGAAAAGAGTCGGCTTAAAAGAAAAAGTAAAAGAGGCGGACGTCCGACAATACAACCGAATCAAAGCACTGGTCTATTCTCGATATGAATGCATTAAATACCTCAACTCTAAAACTATTCGAAAATAATTTAAGACTGTTTTACACTAAAATCAGACACATTTTGAGTTAATATCCATTACTTTATTCATTGTTTGAGATTTAAATTCTTGTAATGAACTGACAAATAATTTACAATAAAAATAGTTAAAAGTTTATAGAATTATCCAAAACTAGGAAATTGAGGCTTACTTTAGACAATCACTGCATACTCTGTTGATCGATACTCTTCTGCATCCAATCGGGAACTGTCTGTCCTATCCTTTCAATAATATTGTTGACCTGAAAACAAAGGTTTTCGATCTGTTTATCAAAATTGGGTAAAATATCGCGGGTTTCGAAGTGAACTATTCCTGCGATCTGATCGATAAAACCACTCATTCGGCCCTCAGTTATCATTTGTGAGGCAATCTTCTCGGCTTTGGATGACTCGATCTCAAGAAGAGCTCCCAATTCGATAAACGTTATGTTGTTATATAACTTAGAGGCCGACAACAGATTGTGTTCTATCACTGCTCTGTCCAGTATTGTAGAGCCAACAGACGTCTGTGCCTTTTGATGTGGTAGGAGTAGAGATGAGAAGTCGTCTAATTCTGATCTTTTGATGATTCGGTCCAAATACATCTTCTCTAAGATGTTATACGTCGACAACTGTTGAGACCTCTCATCTTTGAAGAGTGTGCCCAACATTCGGGACCTCTGCTGACCTAACAATCAATGGGTTAAAATTTTGAGATATTAAAAAAGGGACAGACCTGCAGAAGCGAGTATAGTGCAGATGAGTGCGTTCTTAAGGGCTTGCATGCGCTCATTCTCGTGAATGATTGTCCGATAGGACAGCTCGTTATACCGTTGCGCCGCTTCGATAAACTTTCGCCGATAATCGAGGACTCGAGCGTAACAGACCTTATGCATGACCTGTAACTGTTCATTCTTAGTATCTGCCTGCAAGAGGGACGCCCTATTGATGTAGGCTTCGGCCTGAATTGGATCGTCGTCTTCCAGAAAGAGTCGGGCGATCTTCAAATATGTTTCCAGTTTATAGTCGACTGTATACTGTTTTTGTCCCGTTTCGAGTGGTATTCCTACCAATACCTGTGCGGCCTGATTCCACTGATGCTCCTTCTCGTATAGTAGAGCCAAATGCTGTCTAATGGCGGACACCTGCTCTTCGAAAGAGACAACCCTTGGGTGCACTTTTTCCAGTGCAAAGTGAGATATACTTTGAGATACTGTCGGTGGAAGTGATGACAAATGAGACGAAACTTCAGTCAACAGTTGTCGCGATATTACGAGCGATACGTTTTCGTTGACGACTAGAGGTTTAAATTATAATTCAATCAAAATATTTGTCAAACAATCGATTGTCTCAATAATTACTGCACTCAATGAAGGCTTTAACCCCTTCCTCCAGTTCTTCATTCGTAGCCTTCAATATGTTTTCGAGAAATGAACGATAACTGAAATAATTACAAACAAATCAAAAAATGGATTCATTTTCGCTCCATTTGTTTGCAATACTTACCGATCGGTCTGTTCTTTGGGCGAACCTCCCATTGAAGAGATCTGATTCAAGGTTTGTCTATGCGTTGAATTAGTCATTGTTTTAATTGAATAAATTGACGACAATTTTAAGCCCTTTAATCAAAAATTAAAATAACACTGAAAATAATCAAATGAATGGCAATTAGTTTGACTAACATCTGTGTGAAACACAACCTATGCTTTCAATCAGAGATTGTCTGCAAATATTAAACCCAAAGTGTATTACCGGTTCATACACTGCACTGATTGGTCGAAACCCAAGTGAATAATGCTTGAAAAGAACAAACTTTATGTCAAGTTTGTCTTTTACCAGGATTATTATGATAGTATTGATAGGATAATTGTGTTACTGAAAACTCAATAAAATTAAAATGTCTTTATTCTTGCAATAATTAACTTTTAGATAAGAAAGCTAAAGGAATAAATTGGATATTGAATAGATCCTTTTCTAACACTATTATTCAAATGTGGACCCACTTTCTGGTCATCGAAAAGCTCGTGACTTTGATAATTGTGGGATAGCCAAGATAATCTGATGATATGATCTGTTTCTTCAACAGGTTTTAATTTTGTTTTTTTGGATGAGATTAAATTTCCTTGTTTGATTAACTAATTAAGGAAGTGTGGAATTATTATGTCACCGATGACACCTCCCTTGCAATTGGAGGCGCCACTCGTCAAGTGTTGGCGATTGCGCTGAAGTGTTGGTGCAGTCGTAGAGTTGTATTGAGTGTTGTGTTGTTTGTGCTCTTCTCTCGACTATTGGCCGCTATTTTCAATTGTAATGTTATAAACATATTGACAACACATGAATACATGGAAATGGCTTTAATTAACAACAGATCAGGTGAGACACCATTATATCAACAATTAGTTAACACATTGAGTAATCACTTAATGAACGATCGGTTCGCAAATATGGCCAAAATTTGGACAAAACTCTTAATTGAATTGATTGTAAAGGCGTTGCCATTGATTTGCCGTCAATTATGGGCCTAAATTTAATTTGCTTTGCAATGAATTTTCAGTCAAATAGATTGTCGTCTAATGTATTGAATTATATGCTATCGAGTGCTGACATTCAAACCATTCAATAGTTTGTCCACTAATTGAATGTAAAAACAGATTCATTCGGTTTTGTGTTTGAAAATTTCCGCTACAAAAATGGCAAACATTTAGTGCATCACTACATATATGAGTACAGTCTCGCAGACAAAGCCCTTCCCATTAGACAATTGTCTTACTATTGATTTGATTCACAAAAGTTTGTGATATTCGGTATCCAAGGACTCGAATCACACATTTTGCAAACACATAGCGTTTAACCTAAACATCAATTATGTATCCAATGATTAAAAATTAATTTTATGTTTACTTATTTGAAAAATGCTTTATAACTCTAAAATCAAATGAAATTGAATTGATTTGAGAGTATTTTCCCGTTTAACTGATGTCACAATCATTTTAGTAAACGTATCGTTAATTTCGTAATACTTTTTCAATGAAAAGTATTTAAAATCCAATTGTAATTTGTTTTCAATGTTTTTATTGATTATTACTTTATTTGAATTTAAAAAGTATTTTTTGAATTTGATTTTCAATTAGGTTTTGTCTAAATATTTCTGATTTTAATCGTTTGACTCTTGATTTTCAATCTGAATTTCGTTGTCTTAAAAGGATTTTGTTTTCAATTGAAATGACTTTAATATAAACTCAGAAAGAAATTAAAATATTTAAAAGAGATAATGATTTTTTCAAATGTATTGAAAGTATTATATTTTTAAAGTTTTATCACAAAATGAATGCGATTTCCAAATGATATCATAATTAGTGTAGCTTTCAATCGATATGTCATTAATTCATAGAATAGATTAAAATGAATGTTTTCGGAGATTATCAAGATTTTAGATATTATTATAGAATTAAATTCATTGAAAACATTTGAAACAAAAAATGATTTGAATTAATATTCAAAATATTTATGTCAAACATAAAAACCAAACATATCTTTCATTAAACGACTTATCAATTCATTTCCAGACAACTTTTAATACAAAGTTTCGGTATTTTCCTACAAAATACTCATTGATTTTCACATTAATTGATGTGATATTAGTTTTTGACGAAAATATGTTTCGATTCAATGTTTCACTCGTTTTGTTTTCATCTGATTTGAGTTCTAATGCAAAGAGTTTTAAACTATTTTTAGCCGAAATTAATCAGAATTTTTGAAAATAATTTTTTGTGAGTTTCTCTCAATCGCTATAATAATCAATCAAATGCTAAGAATGTGTTTTTTGTTTTTTTAACAACTTTTTGCGGAATAATGAGTAAAAATATTCTCCAGTCCTTCAGAAGTGAGTCTTCGGTGGAGTTTTCACATATTTCCAGTCGATTATCAGTTGAATCGATGGCTAATCCATTGCAATATTTTTCAGGTCCCAACTCTGCGAATACGGCGGACAACGACTTGTCTCTCACTCCGCATGAATTGAATGATTTGGCGATCAGAATAGGCGCCGACTTTGGGCTTCCGGACATCAATGATATACACGTCGGAGAAGAGTCCGTCAATAATGATATTCTGGTGAATGTGGATCAAAGTCAGGTGACTATTAGCGAAAAGCATCACCTGTCCCATGAAGACAACGACAATGACATGGATATGGACACAATTGTGATCGAAACCATCAGTGATGTCGATATGTCTGATGCCATTGTCTTCGATAACGTCGGCAATGAAGTCAGCATATCTTCGAGCACTCCATTCGACAGACAAAGTATACATTCAATCCATTCATTCATTGATTTTCTTGAAGTCATTTCGAATTGTCTTCAAATTTGAAATCTATGAAAGAATTGCTTATAAATTGAATTTAATTAACATTTGTTTCAATAATAGCCTCAAATATAACCTCCAATATTGTGACCAAATCTGTTCCGATTGCCCGACGGGGTAGAACTGGAGGACCGGCCAAAATTCGAGCCCCAGTTCCACAACAAATAACGCATACAATAAACGCGTCGCAAACTTCACAACCGATTCGGTTTACTAACCAATTATTGACTTCTGGTCAACAAATAATACCAATCAGTTCTCTGAACGCAACTCAGGTGTTGCCGACAACTGTGTCTATACCTAAAGGACAGATCAAACCTAAAGTTGTAAAAAAGACTACGAACACAAGTATTGCAAGCATTCCAACCACAGACTCGTCCACATTGAAAGTGATTTACACATCTCAAGGCCAACAGATTGTGTTCTCGCCATCCAAACAGTCAGCCCTCAATTCGACTGTTGTCAGTCTTCAGCCGAGCACTAGTGTGGCCCCACCAGGAAAAGTACTCTTAAGGCCAGTGGGACCCAAATCAATGTCGGCGTTGAGTACGAGTCAACCACAACAAGTCATTATCTTATCCCCTGTTAAGGCGAACACAAGTGGTGTAACCTCTTTAGCACCGACTGCCAAAATGGTGCCCATAAAGTCCCAGTCGGTGATGATGGCCAAATCCCCTCAGCGAGTTTTGGCGCCGGCGCCCACACAGTCCAAGATTGCAATTAGTAAGAGTCTGACTGACACAAAGCCGGTGCAACTGATACGAGTGGTTCCACTATCATCTGTCCAAACGTCACATCAGGTCTCAACGACTTTCTCTTCGAACAAATTTGTTCCGTTGAGACCAATTGCGCCCAACCCTAGTGTTAAAACTATAGCACCGATACCGCAGTCCACTCATAAACTATTAATTCCGACCACTGGAATCAAATCGAATACCAGTTCCTTAGTGACGGCCACGACCTCAAGTGCAACATTTCTGACGACAAGCGGTTCGTCAAACTCTGGTCAAGTGTTTATGCTGCCCGCGAACTCATCGCTTCTGAAGATAACTCCGAACACATCCACTGTTTCGACCACTCATCCAACAAAAACGGTGTCATTCGCCACATCAAGCGCTCAACGAACTAATTTTGTGCCGATCGCGCCGTCGCCTATGACTGCGGCTACCAGTGCTACCACTCTGACGGCCGCGCAATTGAGTTCTTTAAAGATAACTAATGGGTAATACATTGATAGATGAGTTGTGAATAATTAAATTTGTTTTGAATGGCATTCCAACAGAAGCACAAAACCTGAAGACCCTCACCAACGAAAGCCATGCAATTGTACAAAATCTCAGTGTCTGAAACTGTACTGCGACTGTTTCGCAAACGGAGAGTTCTGTAGTTCTTGTAATTGCATCAGTTGTCACAACAACTTAGATCACGAGGAAGAACGACAGAAAGCCATCCGTCAGTGTCTCGAACGCAATCCACACGCTTTTCATCCAAAGATTGGAAAAGGAAGAGCCGGTGATACTGAGCGTCGACACACCAAAGGCTGTAATTGTAGACGAAGTGGTTGTCTCAAGAATTATTGCGAGTGTTATGAGGCAAAGATCCTCTGCTCAGGACTTTGCAAATGTTGTGGGTGCAAAAACTTTGAGGAGAGCTTCGAACGCAAAACACTCATGCATTTGGCCGACGCCGCAGAAGTCAGGTCTGCACAGCAGAACGTGGCCACAAAAAACAGGCTTTGGGGCTCTGACTTCAAGCCAAAGCTTCCCATTAGAGTTGACGGCGACAGGTATTCCACTGGTTGTCAATCATTGTCTTAGTGGTTAACTCTTGGTTTGGTTTTAGGCTTCCCTGTAGTTTCATAACTCCAGAAGTGGTAGAACTGACCTGTCAATGCCTATTAGCTCAGGCAGAACAAGGAGAGAAGAGTGGACTCGATAGCAAACAAATCGAGTCATTAGTATTGGAAGAGTTCGGTCGAGTACTGACACAAATCATAGACTGTGCGGCAAAAAACAAAAAGTGAGAAAACATTGCCTTTCATTGTCTTCACGACAAGTATTAATACATTTTCTTTGATTTTTTTCAACCAATAGTTCAAAATTCAAAACTGAATTAATTTAAAAGTTTGGTAAGAATTTGATATTTATTTTATGTATATTTAGTTTACTTTTATTTCTAATTTTAAATTTCAAAACAATTGAAACATTTATTTTGTTTTCACAATTAATTTTCAAATGAATTTATTCGTCATTTTTAACAAAATATTATTTGTAATGCTTTGGAGAAAAAGATATGATTTAAACAAATCTATTGTCAGTTGAGATGTAATTGAAACCAAAATTCATAATCAAATGTTATATACATTGATATAAACATATTGTATAGTATTATAGACGACATTATATAAGAATATAATCCGATTTAATATGATTTTAATTGAGTTATTAGCGGATTATCGATGATTTGCGACCGGCTTTCAGTCGTCAAAATCGATTAAATAATAAATTATTTAATTTTGTGAACAATTTGTTGGAATATATGATTGACTGAACAGAAAATGAGTTACTATTAAAAGCTATGATATAATGATATATAACTTAAGAGAGAAGAAGAAAAACTAATAAATGTCTGCAAAGTTGTGCTCAAAAATCGGAATTAGTTATCGATTGATCCATCGCTGAGCTATTTATTTAATTTTTGTCGACAAACACTCCGTTCCTCTGTTCATAGGATTTATTGCTGCGATTAGAAGAGAGAAAAATTGAATACACTTTCGATGCGATCAGACATTTGGTATGCCTTTCGTTCTTTGTGTGACTATCCCTTCAAGTCTCACACTTCACACTTACCGTCAAATTGAATCCGAATTTCTATTTTTAAAATTACTTTATAGGCGTTCCGCTCGTCTTTTGAAATAATTGCAAAACATTTGATTATATGCTCTCAATATTACATCTATTGATATATTCTGGGAATTAATCACAAATTTTGTGATGGATTTGTTGTTTACTCTCATTTTCAATGTTTGACGTCAATTGCGATCCAATTTATGTTATTTGACTAACAATTGAGGCATTCCTCAAATTACGACTAAAATATCTGCAAATTAACTGAATAATTATTAATCGTCTCATTAATAATGATTTTTTTTGAAGAGTTGTCATAATTTTTTCAGAGATGGCAAACAGTCGATCATATTCTTGATTCTGTTTCTCAATTCTGTTCTGCGAACCCCTCCGATGCGCTTAATAAAGATCTGAATCTTTTTCGTCTATTTTTAGTTTTTCTCACAAATAAATAATTCTTCAAAAAAGTGACACTTTTTATATCGAATTGATTTAAAGCGGATTTTCTTTCAAACATTCATTGAATGAAATCTAATTCTATTTCAAAGAATTTATCGCTTTTTCGCTTCAACTCATTATTGACAAAAATGACTCCGATTATTATCAAATTCCATCTCTAGTCATAGAACCACAATTGGCTGCTTATTCGACAATAAACTAGGTTAATTAATTTGAGATATTCGTTTGGAATTTCAATTTAGCTGTCTCTTGAGAACATCTGGTTAACTTTACAGCGAAAATATGTTTCAGGACTATAACCATAACCAGAATCTGTTATTCAGTGTTTGTATTTGATTCGGATAATTAATTTTGTGATTAATTTGTGTTCGCATTCATTGATAATATGGTAAAGCAATTGATTTAAATTACTTTTATTATTCAAAACTCGACTAAAACTTCCTTTCACCAAAATTTTGCTCAAATCTCTAATAAATGTGAAGATAAATAGGCGAACAGTTTTAGGCAAAATTGTCTTCTTTGGTAATTGACTTGTTTATGAATATGCCATCAAAAGCATTCATTAAGACATTTGTTTATTTATAGAGAAATATCTCCTTTAATAGCCGTTGACTTTCAGTCGATTTATTTTTGAATATTTTTGACGGAATTCTGTTCTGGTTTTGCACTTTCAATGAATATTATATTTTGCTCGAATCAATTGCTTTCGTTGTATTTTTGCGATGTTTTTTAAACATACGATTTGTATTCAATGGTTGTGTTCAGAACTGGAACGACAATAATTGGTTCCACCCCTTGAATACTAACATTCCGTTGACATAAATATTAATTTTCAACTAATTAAAGGCTGGAATTTCATACAAATTAAGTCATAAATTGTTTTTTACTAACATTTCTTTCATTTGTTTTTCAAAATCTATAACTTAACCAAACATTTATCGTTTTTCACCAATAATTTGATCGGAAAACCCATTACTTGTGTGGACTAATCGAGGAGTCATTAAAAACCTTAAATGATTGAAATCTAATGACGAGTTAAAAGAGGAGGAATTATTTGCAGTAAGAAGTCTTTGCTTTTGTTGGGCGAAAATACACTTAAATTAAGTTCAGAAAAACATTAGTCAAGAATTAAGAGAAGAATTGTCGCAACAAATAATTGTGATCCGAAAGAATCGCTTTATATTTAGCTCTGAGTTATTTACTGATAGTAAACAGTTTAGTGTCTTAACGAGAGATATGTCGCAGAAGAAGATTCGGATCAGAGACGAAGATTTCTTTTTCAGATCTAAGAGATAAAGACAAAAACCCATTGAATGAGAAGAAAGAAAAGTTATCGCAATTCTATGCCTTTACTCGTCGTTCAAAAACTATATTCTATTGAATAACTGTTTGTAAAGCAAACAGAGAATTGATTCCAACAGATCTGAACACAAGATATAACTTATTTGAAGCTCTTTCTCACTCTTCTCTTCTCAACCATTGTTTTTAAATCTCCTAAAACTAAGAGCCAGAAAGAGAGGGCTCATTAACTGACAAAAGTGTGAGACTCAGCGAAAACATCCAAACTTTAGTTAATTCTATAAATAGTTATAAAAAAGTCTTCTTTTAACAAAAATTTATTATTGTTTTGGTTTTTATTTCCAAATCACTATAAAAACGTTTATTAAATTTAAATTTATAGTAAAATGATTTATAAAATATTAATTGAATTTACAATAGAATAGAAATAATATTAATGGATATAAGAAAGCAATTATCTTATAATCAATACTGAAATAAAGACACCAATTATTAAAGTCGACAGAGATATGGATTGTGTGGTCGCCTTTCCGCACTGTTTGGAGCCATATTCAAAACCATCACAACTCTTGTAAAATATATTTTCCTGTTCTGTTGGATATATTTTCATATTGGAGATGGTCCTAGCTGACTTTGTATCACACTTTTGTCGGGCGGAATCGGCCACACAGTCCCGCAATGACCAAAACCCACAGCAGAATTGTTTTCGGTATTCTTCTGATTGCATGGAATGACCATTCTCGATTACCTGTCTCATTCTATCAATATATTTACTTTTACACGACTGCACCTCCGTATGAATATTTAAAACACATCCTATTCCACCCGAATTCTTCAGATTTACTATTTGATCGAATTGGAGGTCATTTGCCACGATTTTGTCTATTGATAACAAAATGGCGATCGAAATGAAGAGATGATTATAATGTGAAGACATTACGAATGCACTTTACTTCACAATATTCCCACTAATAGTGAGAAAAATCAATTGAAAACAGTGTTAATGAATGCAATGCTTTTAAGACTATTTTTCGACAAAAAATTGCTGAAATGTTTGTTTGAAACTACTAAACGGTGGCAAAGATTTGTTCAAACATTTAATCCGTGTCTTCACATATACACAAAATGATAAAATTGTCGTTCAGACGATTATATGTTTTTTTGATAGACGCCGATAAAGAGAACCACTTCTTCTTAGTTCACACTTTTTCATCACACAATCGCTCAGACATTCAGTGCTTTTCAGATCGAGATTTAATGCTTTGGCGAAACTTTTTTTGCTCTCCCCGTTCCTCTGCTCCAGAAACCAATATAAGACCGAACTGAGCGCTGCCAGAAGTGTTGATTCCAACGCTGCGCCTAATGTTTATGCACAGACAGGCAAACAGCCCCAACACAACAGTACTGATTGTTTAGATACTATTTAAGAGTAGTGTTGAGGCATTAAAAATCTTTAGACGACTGAATAGTGAAAGTTTCACCCGTTTTATACGGGATCCTAACCTATATGACTCTTATATGACTGTTATATCAATTACTCACTACTTGCGACTCTATTTTCATCTAATCTATACATATATTCTTTACGTCATTTTCTACACTCATTAAAACATCGCAGGAAGTCGTCGACTAAACATTACTCCACTCGAAGTCGACATCAATTCTGGGTTTCAATTTTATTACAACTTTTCCGCAAAACTATGGACTGATTTGCTTTAGAGGTCGGATAACGATATGTTTTACTACTATTTACTCGTATTTATCGTCATTTTTATTACTCGACTCTTATTTACATTTATTAACAAATATCTAAAAAGCGTTGACTCAAAAAAAGTTGAGTTATTTTTTGTTACTTTTCACTTTCCGTTGACTTCGGATCTAATTCTCACTGTTTTGTGATGGATGGCTATTCTTGAGCCGAACAGTCATTAGTAACTCGAGTTTTCATTAGTTCTAACCTCAAAAGAGGGAAAATTTGTGCAAACAATAAATAAAAATATGAATTATTTAATGCAGTGATTGGTTGAGTAAATGTTGTGTTTGAATGCAACCAATGCTGAGATGAAAAGCAATTATTTTCATCTATTTATTTTGATAGATTCCTCCACTTCTCAAATAAAGTGGTATTTAATGGAATTTTGTGATAGAACTGTGAGAGACCTCATTATTACATCACTTATCGCCCATAGAATTATTGTATTACATTTGAGCACAGCCTCACTCAAGCCATATACTATACAAATCATAAGAATATTCTCAATTCTCTCTCAACAGTCAAATTCACACTAAAGGGCCAAAGTTCTCTCTCTCTCTCTCTCTCTCTCTCTCTCTCTCTCGTCGTTTAAAAAATGAATTCATATTCATTGCAAAATGCAGTCAAATGTTGAGCTTTTTGTCACATTTATGACAAGTTTTAGTTTAAAGAGTCAAACAAATCAACGCCCGAAAGAACGGCACGTTTTTGTTGAGAATTGATGTTTTACTTTCAAAATGACATTTGATATAATAACCCAGGCATCTACGATGATTTCAACTTTGACTTTTATCTTTGAACATAAACATCCTGCAAATTTCAAACATCAAATTCAATAATAAGATTCTTACTATGAAATTCACCAGGAAAAACTGTTCAATCTGGAACCCCATAGGATGGTGCAGCTGATATCCTGCATTGAGCTCCAGGCAAATGCTTGAGAATGAAGACGATTCTTAGTTTATAAATAGCAATGTTTTTATGAAATTGAAGTCAATTCATATCTATTAATGAAAGGAAAGTAACTGCTATTGAAAGCAGTGATGAATATTTATGAACACAAAAACGGTATAATTTCTTTCAAGTGTTGTATAAAATATGAATAATTAAAGCATTTTGTCTAAAACCCTAATAAAAGACTTAATCGCAACAAAAACTAAACCTATAGTTAAATATTATTTCAACATTTTATTAGTGATGAAAATCTTTTTAGTGAAAGACTTTCCTCTCATTTTCTGACAAAAATTTTTGGTAAAAACAATATTTATTTTACCAGAATATAAGTTAATCTCTGTTTTGAAGCCATTTTTGACACTAAATTCAATCACAAATAGCAGTCAAGTCATGTATTTCTTCACTCAAAGAATTAAAGTTAAGTCAAAATTGAATGAGTTTTGATTAAACTTTTAAATCAAAGAAAGAAATTGCAATCAATATATCCATAACTGATTGAAGGCAGAGACACAAAGAGATACCTTTTTATAAAATATTGAAAAAATCATTAGAAATGAAAAATCTTATTTCAATAGAAATTCTATACAAAACTTTGCGATCAATGACTGGAAATAAATAAATTTTTCTTTGAGTTTAGTTTATTTATGAAAAGACTCGAAGTTTTACCGAAGGATTACAACAGAAAATGATATCTCCGGAGGAAAAAGAGAAGAGAAAAACGATTTGGGATTCGATGGAAAAAATTCAATCAATCAATTGAAACAAAAACTGAAAGTATTTGAGAAATTTCTCTGAGAAATTCACTTTCACTTAAAGCAAAAGTATATGAGATTTGTTTAAATAATACAATAATTATTGGTTCAAATTCTTTACTTTAACACTGAATCGCAGCCAACGTTTGTATTAATATTTATACTTAAAAGACATAAACAAAAGGCTCCAAAAATAATCATTTAAAGCAAAGATTTATTTGTTAAATATATTTGATAGAAGTCACAGTAATTTACGGCTAAACTCTTGCCATTCAAAGACAATTCAATGGATTTTCTCTCTGATAGACAAACAACTGATTATTGAAAACTTTTCAAAACAGTTGTTTGAGGTATGGCTTAATCTATTGGCCCTCTTATTGTGATTCTCATCATTAGTTTGTTATGTCATTTATTGAATGTGATGACAGACACAAAGACCAGAAACAGGAATTGTCTTGCAATCAATCTATATATTTGACGCAAATATAATATATTTATATAACTTATTTAGTTTTGATTAATTCAATAATAGATTTGAGGCAAACATAACAATACAATACAATTACTAATAGTTTGATCGAAGTCTGTGTCACGTAATATGAAATAAATGGCTCATAAAAAATAATTACAAGACTTATCGGAAAGCGACCAGGGGTTGACCTTTTTGGGGCTCAGCTACAATAGTTCCTCATTCAGGAAATCAAGTGAAAACTCATCATTTAACTCGAAACTTAGCATTTGGAAAGTGACAAGAATACCATCCATTACATTCTAATGGAAATTATCTGTCAAACTCTAGTCTATTATTCTGTGTTGCATTAGAACTTGGTCATCTCTGCACAACAAAAAGTATCAATTAATTCAATTTATTCTGTCATTGAATTTGATGGCAGTTTGCTATTTATTCTTAGCCAAAACTGCAGAAAATTGAATAATAATAATAAAAATAAATGGCATAACAAGTCTATAAAATAGTAATGAAAATATGGAAAAGCAAAGTAACTTAATTGTAGAGTAGGCTGTGCTGAGAGTGCATTTTTTTATCAAATCATTTCCATTATTTATAACATATTTGTATCGAAAGCATCAAAAATCGAAATAAATAATGAAATTACTGTCAAAAAGAGAAACTTCTTTTCCAAACACCGCTATTATTAATGGCCGACAAAATAAATATTAATATTAATGAAAATTCTCATTAATTGCAAAATTATTATTGAAGACAAGTCTTTAGAAACTAAAAGCCATCAGTTTTTTCAGAATAAACAAGGTCTACTCTTTTAGATAACCCATAAAGGTTATTTTTTAAAAAATACAAAGATTTCTATCATATTTGAGATGGTTGATTCTTTGTGAGTTGTCTTAACCCTGTGATCATTTCCTCAATCAATAATTATGAGTGCCTTTGGAGCGACGTTTCATTCCTGGTTTTCCTCAAGAATTTTGTCGCAAACTTTTGGATCCAATAAAGAGATATATCGACTAAAAATGGTTTAATCAAAAGAAGTGAAGAATGAAAGACAAAAAAATGATTATTTAGTTTAAGACACGACTGGAGCACAGAATATTGCTGTGAGGATAGTATTGATTAAGTCAACTGTCATTTACTTCTATTATTAATTTAAGTGCCTTTGAATATAATGGCATTAATAATAGGATCGCATGTTATTTGTCTTTTACTCTTTTGTTTGTCATATATTTTATCGATTAAAAGGACTATTTCTTTGTCGTGACTCACATTCACATGACTTATAACTTATAATCTTTCAAACGATTTAAACGCTTCTCTGTTCAGGCGCTCAGACATAGACATCGCCAACAAAAATATTGAACAAAAAAAATGATTATTCGCTTCAAAAGCAGAAACTTTAATATTATTTTTTGTTTTCACTGTTTTTGTGACGATTTCTTTTAAATAAGATTTTTATTAAAACTCATACTTTCAGTACAACTCATATAAAAACTAACATTTCTTTTACGCGAAATCACTCTCTTTTAGGCACAGAATCTGCTCTTTTCTTATCCGACAAACTGTTTCTCACACTTTTTGCTTTGTTTTAGTTGTTTCGCGACTAATATTTTACGACTCAATCATTTTGAGTCTTAAAATAATTTTTCGTTTCATTTGTTTTTTGGATGAGATTTAAGCGACACTTAAACTAAACGATCAAATGTTTGACACTTTCTCACAGAAAACGTATTTCTGTTACTAATTAATAGTTTTATTTTCAAAATTTATTAAAAAAAATTGAAATACAAATGAATTTATTGTTTTCTTTAAAAACAAAAATAACTGAGAAATCAATAATAATCTTAAAACACATCTAATTAATGATTGAATGAAATTAGTTTTCAAAACAATTTTTGGTCATTTTTTAAGCAGCAAATTAAGTGAAGAACCCTCGCCTTCGAAAGGCGATCAATTGGTTTAATGGAAGGGCGGGTGACTTATGAGCTGATTATTGACTGTAAAGGTTCATACATTTATAAAATGGTAATTAAAGTGAGCCCTTAATTGTCATAAAACGTGGTATCTTTTATTTTATGTCTTCAACTAATCAATTGTTTCGACGACTTTAGGAACTGTTAGCAACTCATCTATAGTTTGCGTACTTTTGTCGGCACAAAATTGTTTGAATCGATTGAAGAAGTTTTTAAAATTATCTTCGCTTACGATTTGTTCCAACACTTCATTAGAGAAAAGGTCTTCACAATTGTTTGCTTTCTTATTGCTCTTCGTTTCGGAAATCAAATCAGTTTTTTGTTTATTTTGTTTAAGTTTTGAATTTTCAGTTTTCAATGAAATTATTTTCAGGACTAATGTCTTCGTCAGACGTCTGGCGTATTGTCTGTTGATTTCATTGATTTTTTGTTGAACCTGTGGTTCACTGACTGATCCGTTCATATCATTGAACGGATAATTTTGGCCCAAATCTCTTGGATCGAGTGATTGGTCAGAAATAGATCTCTTTCCACAATTAATGGTTAAATTCAAATCAGTTTTTATTTGTTTGAGTTCTGCATTAGTTTTCATCAACTCTTCGATTGTCTTCTGGTTTGAGTCCAACTCCTTTTTGGACTCAACCAATAGTTTTGACAAAACGTTGAGTTTACCGTTGAGTTCATTAATGACTGCCTTTCCTTCGCCGAAGAGTTTACTGTTTGTGAAACGAATTAATCGGTTTTCCTTCTCAAGTGTTTCCACTTTCATATTATATTCCGTCAACTCTTTGACACCATTTGAACCAATAATCGATTCATAACCAATCATTTGTCTCTTCATTGACTCTATTTGTTTGTCTTTAGCCATCAACTCCTGAGAGAACTCTTCAGCAAACAGTTGTTTGACATCCATTGGATCCCATCGATGAAAGGCTCGCATTATGTCAAGGATTGACACTTTTGTCGACATTTCAAACAATTTAAGTCTTTAATGTCATAAAAAGTAAAACAATTGAATAGATTTTGAATCAATTTAGAGGTAATTAGATTTCAAACAAAACTATTGACGAAAAAACACATTTTTGCCGTTTGTTTTGATTTTTCAAATTTTGTTTGTTTTCAATGCTTTCAATTGTTTTGACTTTGAATTACGTTATGCTTTCATTGAACGACAATTACGACAGACTTTCACTTCAAAAATGACCTCAACAATACACTGGAGTGCCATTATAATGAACAAGATTGGTTTAAAGAATATGTTGATTTAGAAGAATGTTGACTACAAAGGACATTAATAATAATAATAATAATAATAATATCGCTTTTTGGCATCGCTTTCAGATTAATCTGGTCTACCAAGCAAGCCTTCTGATAAATA
>JAQFXL010000622.1:0-18443 GCA_034693445.1 Edwardzetes edwardsi
AACATTCCACTCATACCCGACAATAATCAACACTTTAGTGAATGAAATCACATTTATATAGCATTTGAGGACAAAATATTATTGTAAAGAATTGATTGAGTTTTTAAGAGTCAAAATGTTTATTGTAGAGGTATCCGAAGGTTGACTAAGACTATTTTTCAAATATCTTGAAATCAGAGGGATTTCCATAGATCTTTTACCTTGTCAGACCTGGTTATTGCAATTGTCTTAATTGAGCATGATTAGTTTCAAGGCATGCAATTAAATGTAATTTCCTTCGATTTGATTCTAATATTCAACAAATGTTTAATTCATTTAATATTTAGTTGTCTTTCAAATGATTTGATGCCTTAAACTATTTTTTTAAAAGTTGAATCGACTCATTATTTGTGCCTTTTGTGAGGACACCCCTTTCCCCACACTATTGACAGTAATCTCAACCATTTCTAGAACTATGAGTTGTATTAATTAATTCAAAAAGTGTTTCAATGAATTAGCATTTGATTAAGATTTGTATGCATTTGGATTCAGTGCCGACACAACTATTTTTTAATTAGAATGTAATGAATTGTTTGTTAGGAAATACCAAAACGAACGGAAGACCAGTAACTTAGAGGTCCCTTATTTCGTGAAAGAAAACTTTGAAAAAGAGAATAAGGGGTCCATTCGTCGCATTGAACAACAGGTCGAAGAGGACTACGTTTCCAATTTGAGGGCCTCTTGTTTTAGAGAACGAAACTATAGTATGAATTAATCGATACTTTTAGTTATTGTTTATTAATTACTCATATATTTGTTTAAACAGAGGAAAGCATGATATGGAGGGCCAGAAATTTCAGAGACGCAGACCTCGAAGACAGAGCCAAAGCCCTGAAGACCCCTTCGTGTGATCACTTGCATAAAATATCTCAACAGTACGTCTTGTGGTAAATAATGGACTGAATGTACAATAAATTATCAATTCATCGATAAATTAATTATTTTAATTCGCGTTACGTTTCGTTTGTTTTTATTTGTATATAAAGTTATGAAACTTTCGTAGACTTCGAAACAAATATTAAAAACAAATTCTATTATTTAATAACTTTTTGCACAAAAAATATTTCATTTGTTTTCCTATAGAAATGAGAGACAATTAAATGGATTATTATTACTCTTATTACGAATTAAACAAAAATTAGTCTATTTATAGATTAGTCTAATTTAAAAATGTTGTTCCCATCGAAGCAGACAATTATCGAAAGTCCTTGACTTTGAAATGATTTCGACCGCAATATAGACAACAAATTTGTTTCTTTTCTGTTATTTCAAACAGATTTGGGTCTCATTTATGCTTATTGTGAGAAACAATTGCCTCAAAAGCCTTATTCTTATAATTGTTTGAACTGTTTCTCAAAGTATTGGATGAGAAGTCTCTGAATTGAGTCTGAATTTAGTGATAATCGCCATTCAATTCGTCTTTGAGTTCGATCTGAATCTTGTTTTGAGAAAAACTAGTTTTCGATCGCATTTCCAAATGTAAACTCGATTACAGTTTTAAGCATTTTTTAGTTGCAATGCTTTGCAAAGCTTTTATTATCTGCTCTCAAGTGTAACGACTCGTCGCTGTTCTTAGTGTTCATTTCTTGGATGACCCTATTTTGCGCCCATCTTTGCCAATGAGTACTATCTAAGGTTTGGCCCATAAGTTGGCCCTTTTAGCTAAAGTTCAGTTCATAAGTAGTCAGACCAGTCTTGTCTATGACGTCGACATTTTTTGCGCTCAACTTTTTTGCTTAGAATTCGCTTCTGATTGTTGTCCGCAAAAGACTTCAAACCAGTGTTGCCTTCAAATACTTATCGACTAATGTTTTGCTCTTCAATTCAGTGAACAACAAATATTGAGAAATCCCTACAAATATGTAGTCATTTATCGATTGTTTCATTCAATTCTTTGAACTATTTTTCAAATTAATTGAGTTATGAATTGAAACAAAGTTTTGTGTTTTGTGTCGAATATATGTTTATTTATGAACAATGATATTAAATCGTGTTATGTCTTGGCTCACACTTACACTCCTAGTGAGCACAACCACTTCAGGTAAGAGTTGACAACATTCCCAACTAATTTTCAAACTGTTCTCAATCATCTGCTTTTGAAATATGATTCATTCAACTTATCCTAAGCTGACTTAAGTGAACCTGGTCATCTCAACAACTGTTTGTCAGTTACGAATAGAAACTCAAAATAAGAATACAATTGAAAATCAGGAGAATAGAGACAATCGACTGAATATTTTCTCATGAAATTAGGTCTAATTTTTCACACATCACCACAAATCACAAACCGATAGGTTTTTCATTTCCAATGCAAACAAGTATTTCGTGAATTTGCAGTTCTTTACTAATTTTAAACTCTTTTGATTCTTACTCTATTCAAACACTTGAATAATGAAATTTATTTAATGCTAAACAATATTCGTCAACATTTGATTGAAAAGGATTTGGATTCCCTGGTCATAATAGTCCACCAGTTTTTGATTTCAAGCGAGAATGGCTAATACCAGAAAACGAACCAGTTGGTAAGTGCCCATTATTTCTTGAAAAAAAACTATTGCACTCAATCACATCAACTGTGGTTTTGCAGACAATTGTAAAAACCATTGAAAGACTTATTTGAGGCAACGCTCCAATTATTTCAATCAAAATATAATTAAATTCATTTTAGTGTTTCTTTTAATATATTTAATGAAACTAAAGGACATTATTTCAATTTGTGAGAAACAGCTTTTGTAGTTTGAAAATTTTGAGCATGCTTATTTATATTATTTTATGATTCAATTCAGAATAACAGGAATATTGAAAAAGTTTTTAAATGTTCAGTAAATGACAAATAAATTAAATTTATGATTGATTTGTATTGTAAAGTAGAGATCAGCAAACTCTTCGACTTCAGGTATATAAAGAGAGGGATTTTCACAATATTTTGGCCAAAAATCCTAAGGGAGGGTATAATGTGTCAGGGGATGAAAAATATCCATTTTTGGGCTAAATTTGGCTCAATTTGTTTGAATTGTCATAAATTCGGTTTAAACGGTATTCTGGTTTAATCCCATTTCAGTTTTGCGGCTCATTTTATCTCTCGATACATTCAAAACTCGGGTGATTTGCGAATTAAAATTTGTCTGTAAACTGAATTTAAACTAAATATAAAGTTAATTAACGAGAATTCAACAATTAAAACGATTTAACCGTTTTTAAGTCAAAATTAGGAGATAGGCCTCCCTGGTATAGATCAGTTTCCACATCCCTTGTTTTATTCAAAAATACTTTTGTAAACTTTATCAAACCAATGAAAAAGCAAAGCCCCCCCCCCCCCCAGGTTACCGCACTTTCAAGTAATCAAGGAATGAACTGGATTTAAATTGAATTTAAGACAATTTAAACCGATTTCAGCTGAAATTCGGCTAAAACCCGGAAATTTAGAAGAAAATGAGTGATTTAGATCCCCCGGAATTTGACTCAAAAAAATGGTAAAAATGACACCTAGATGTTTTTGAAAACATTGCTCCAAGAAAGTGTCCCTGGTGCCACGCACCTCTGATTTTTATTTTCTTGGCTTAAATGAACTCTTGTGCTCTAAAAGAGATTAAATTAATTAATTGGTTTTCGATCCAAAATCATAAATAAATTTTTGGGTTTGACTTCTATTAAGTCTTAATTCAAGACTTTTTAACATATCGTCTGTTTTTAAAAAGAAAATAAACACTAAATTATTGCCTTTTTTGTTAAAATAGTTTATTTAGTGAAACATTTAACCCAAAGTCAGGTTTGCTTTGATATAACGTTATATAAGTTGGAAGTAAGTGCGGCTCCAGAAAAATGCGTGAATGTTGTTGTCTGTGCAGTGGTTTGGCAGAGAACGTGACAGAAACTACCTTATTATTGAATCAGTAGCCACTTCTGCAATGGCTTACTATCTCAACAGATATGGCTGACAGTAAAAGAAGTGAACAGTTCTGAACAGTTCAGTTCATCGCTCCCTTTCCTATTAACTTAACTTTGCTTTAGAGTAAAAGGCAATCATTTGAGTGATTAAAACCAAATCAACTCTAAAACAAAGCGCACGAAACGGATGTTTAAGAGCTTCTGTTTTGTCAAATGATTAGATTTTCATATTTGGAATCATTGGAAACACTTTCTCTAATTTACATCAACTTTAATCAGTTACAGTCGAGTGCCACTATAATGAACACCCCATATAATGAATTCTCCTTTATAATGAACAACTTCTAGGTTCCAAATCCACTTCAATAGACATTAATGTTGAAAATGATCCCTTATAGTGAATATTTGTTTCCTCTATAATGAGCGCTATGTGTAAACCACTCTAATAGAAAACAGTACTAAAACTACTCCTTTATAACGAACAATAAATTTTACAAAACTGTAAAACAAAATTCTGAGAAAAATAACTCAAAATTCACTCAAATTTATTAAAGAGTGGAAAATAACTGATTATTTGCAATAAATATCAGTATTTTATGTAAAACCTGAATATAATGTCATTTAAAAAATAAACCTTTTATTTGAATGTGTTTTCAATACAGTTTCCTCTATAATGAACAAATTCTTCAAACCAATCGTGTTCATTATAGTGGCACTCGACTGTATCTATAAGGGAGTCCAAAAAATCAAAAGATCTTATGCATCCTTGATTAATTTGATTAAATGAACCGAATTCTAATAACGAAAAGATTTTAATTTTTTGATAATATTATTGAAATAATCTATGATTTTAAGAGAAGACATAAAAATATTAGTTATTTATTCATTTATTTTTTAAATGTATTTAAAGTTTGAAAGGGAGGGCCGAAGAAATAAGTCTTGAAATGTTTTAAGTTGTATTGCCATACATAGAATGGATGTGTTTTTCTTTGGCTGCTCCAAATGCAGACACACCTAATGGTTGATTACATTCTTGTGAATCTTTCTTTAGGGAGTCGTATAATTACAGTGCGAACCAGAGATGAAGATAGAGATTCAATAGAGTATAGCATAGAGAAGGCTATGTTTTTGGACGGTTCCAATTACTTCACTATCAATCCAAAGAACGGCGATGTGTTTCTCAAGGAGTCTTTGTTGGGACAGGTAAGCGGTGCATACAATTATTATATAGCCCTCTCTCTCTCTCTCTCTCTCTCTCTCTCTCTCTCTCTCTCTCTCTCTCTCTCTCCCTCTATCGCACCTGTCTTTCTTCATCAGTGAAAACCATAAAAAATTCTTATGAGTAATAATGAGTTTATGCTTCAGTTCTGTTTGTCATACTTTGGGCTCAAAATATATATTAGAACTAGGGTTGAAAATATACATGGATTTGAAAAAGTTATATAAATATTCAAATGAATTGCATTCTCACCGCTCGATAGCAGTGATTATTTTTAGTACTCATTCCAACACTTTATTCATTACCCGCTGTATATGAAGTTATCTATAAATAAATTTTAATCCATCATTCATTTGGCGATATCTGTGTCGATGAAAGTTTTGGAAACCCCTTCAAATCCGATACCCCACAAAAAATGTAAATTACTCTGGTCATTTTGTCTAAAATAGACTAAAACGGATTTAAACTGTATTTAGCTTGAAAATGGCCGCCATTTTTCTCCATCTGCTTATAAATTATAAATTATAAGACATGAATTGAAAAGTATATTAAAGACAACCCTAATCAGAACAAACTTTGACAGTGATTGCAAAGCTCTTCCCTTTCCCCTTCAGTAATCTGGTAGCAGCGATAGCAGTCGTATCAACTGTTATATCCCCTGTGCTTTGTGTGTTCCAATCTTAGTGGGGTGCCCTTGAATGGGCCTAATGCCCATCACAGTAGCGATACTTCGCTCAGACATAGAATTACATAAAAATAAAAAGAAAACCCATTTGAGAAAATTATTAAATTTACTGCTCTTTCAGTCCAATCATTGGATTGAGTTCTTAGGCAGAGCTCAGAAAAACCGAAAGACACTAATTATGTAAATTATAAATAAAAAGTTTAATCAAGTCTTCCATAAAACTGGAATCCAATTATAGTACTAAAGAAACGTTGACTTCGTTTTTTAGCCCTAAGAAAAATAGTTTGAATGTTGAGCGCCCGGGGCCTCCAAACTCGTAGGGTTGCAGTCACTTCACTTACAATTGGTTTTATGCTTCGAAAATATTAGTTTCAGAAAACTCTCGGCTCTGAACTTACTCTCAAAATCATAGATCAGTGCGGATGACATTCCAAGGTTGCAGTAGAAACACTGGATAAGCAAACTTATATAAGTCAAATGCCTCATCATCAAAATACTAGCTCTGGTGGCACTCCTCTAATTGGTGCAAGTTATTAATAATTCTGTTCAACCAAAACCTAATCATTTTCTCTATTCTATCGAAAATATAAATTCCTTTCAATACATATATGAATGAAAATAATAGGACTGTGAATACATTTAAATTCATTGAAAGACATTTATTTAAAATTACTCGGAATGAACACCGCACACCCCTAATGTCCAATTAGCTGTTCAGAGGTTTGAAAATCTTAGTCTGTAGCCAACAGTCCATAGGACACGCGTATAGTAGAGAAAGGCGTGATGGAGTCTCGTGCCATGTCTAAGAGTGGGCACTCCTGGCCTTAATGCCATAACAATGTACTAGAACCTTGTTTATAATATGTATTTTGAGATCCGGGTCTGAACTATATCTAAGATGTGACACCCATTCAATTTGACTGCAATTCAAAGTTGAGTTTATAGAGCTTTCGCCACAAAAATATTTTCGATGATATTATGTTTATTGCAATTATGTTATGTTTAG
This sequence comes from Edwardzetes edwardsi, assembly GCA_034693445.1. Lineage (NCBI taxonomy): Eukaryota > Metazoa > Arthropoda > Arachnida > Sarcoptiformes > Ceratozetidae > Edwardzetes > Edwardzetes edwardsi. The sequence continues at coordinate 6,838 of JAQFXL010000622.1, forward strand.
GCGTTAGTCCAACAAAATCTCGAAAACCGATTGCTTTAAGGATGTTCTGAGACTCGAATATTTCAAAATACATTTCAGCTTTTTTGGGTTCAATCCATCAAAACGTCATTTCATTAAAGATATCATTCAAACGCTTTTAAGTTATAACTTATATTTGAATTAAGTAAAAGATGTTATCGTTTTGAGGAATTCCAATCATTAAACCCGAATGAGTTCAGACCACTTCTCGAAAGTCCGATCCATTTATTTGACAATCGATTGATTCCTATAAATAAGATATAATATAAAAACCTATTAGACTATAATGAATGTCAGAAATAACAGAAGTGAAGGCATTAAATGTGTTGTTGTCTACCACTCGGAGACAATGTTTGCCAATTGAGAGCTTTTGAAGCGATAAACTCGTTATTACTCCGGAATTATCTAACATTTTATGGTTTAGTGAATCAGAATAATGTGTTGACACAAAATAAATACCATTTTTACGACTCTTAGGTTGGAAATGATTTCTATCTGTTTATCACCGCTAATGACGGACACCAAACAGTGAGTCAATTGTCTTCAGATTTTTCTTTTTCTCTATTGTGTTTCCAAAAGTTTTTTTTTCTAAAATTACATTTGAATTGTATTTAAGGCTAAAATTGAAGTATTTGTACGGATATTGGATTCTGACCGCAACTCCGAAGCTGTTATAAGTAGCGGTCGACCAACAAATATGTCTTATCCAGGAATACCCATTCGGAGGCCATTTCAGCCCTTCGTTAACTCACAACTACCCCCTCAAAGGCCAAAAAATACCGCATTTATCACTCCCCCGCCACGTCACTCCACCACCACCTCTGCCTCAACTAAAAAGAAGTTATTACAACCGAAACCTACGAACGCCTCGGCCTCCGATACCGTTGCCATTAGACACACAACTAAAACAACTGCCGCGTCTCAATCGGTACCAACTGTTCAAACGGCTGTACCAACAAAGTCATCAGACGAGCAGTTCGAGCAAACCACCAGAGGACCAGCCAATAGGACTGGCGACGGACTTGACCTGATCACTGCTTTTCTGCCTCTTATGGCCGCCATTTGCTTCGCTCCCATAGCGGGCCTCGTCTTTTGGGTATTGCATCACAGGTGTCAAAAGGGGTCGAACAGGAATCTCATGAAGTCCTTCTCTCAGAAAATTGTGAATATCGACAAATCGGGGAGCAGTGAAACCAGCATAAGCTCAGTGTCCGGTGAACTCGATTATAACGGCGCTCTTTTTGCCCAAATTCGGGCCAAAAAATCGCTTCAGAATAGAAGCGAATCAAACAAATATACGTCGACTTTGAATATACCGATCGGAGAAGACAGACAGTGGGAGTTTCCCCGCCATCACTTGCACTTCTTAGGAATAGTGGGCGAGGGATGTTTTGGTCAGGTGTGGAAATGTGAGGCATTCAATATATTCAATAACAATACGAAAGACACGGTTGCCGTCAAAACTCTCAAAGAGAATGCCTCCGAAAAAGAGAAAAAGGATTTATTGACAGAATTAGAGATAATGAAAACATTGGATCCGCACCCAAATGTGGTCACTCTATTGGGCAGTTGCACTGATAGAGACCCAGTTTTCTTGATTATGGAATTCGTGCCCTTCGGTAAACTGCAATCCTATTTGCGAGAAAGTCGTGAACAATATGTTGAGCGCTATTACGGCAATCTTCACGCACGTAGTAATCGATTGTCTGCCAGAGATCTGACATTATTTGCATACCAAGTGGCAAAAGCCATGGAATATCTTTCGTCAAAAGGGGTCAGTATTGTGTTCAAGCAATATTAATAACTTGATATTAATATTTGTGGTCTAAAATTCAGATCATTCACCGCGATTTGGCCGCAAGAAATGTTTTGGTCGGAGAAAATAATACGATAAAAGTGGCCGACTTTGGGTTTGCCAGAGATGTGGTCGCGAATCACGTCTACGAAAGAAAATCTGAAGTAAGGCCTGAATTAATTTAAACCAAAAAAGAAAATGTTGAAAACGGAAACTCATTTTAGGGTCGATTACCTATTCGTTGGATGGCTATCGAGTCTTTGGTTGACTCCATATTTACTTCCAAAAGTGATGTCTGGAGTTTCGGTCAGTAAAAGACTGCATTCTTAGTACTATTCTTGAAACTAACAATATGTTCGAATAATTTGTGTGAAGGTATACTGATGTGGGAGATCGTGACACTGGGTGGCACTCCATATCCAGGTATGGCAGCGGCCGAAGTGATAAAATATGTTCGCGAAGGGAATCGACTTTTAAAGCCGGAGCACTGCAAACGTGAAATGTATAATATTATGTACTATTGTTGGGACACAAATCCCGAGAAGAGGCCGACATTCACACAACTGGTCGACTATTTAGACAAATTATTAATAAGTGAGAACGACTACATCGAATTGGATAGGTTTCCCGACCACTCCTATTATAATGCGATTCCAGATCTGACCGGAGAAAAATTGTGATCTCTTTACGTCTTTGAAATGATTGCAAATTAAGTTATAATTTATGCGAATATATTGTAGTTAATATTTAATGTCTTTTTATTTAATTTTCGTATTCAGTAATAAATGTATAAATTTTTAAATAAATTTTATTTTTAGACAATAGTTGTCACAAAAGACTAGAAATGCTTTCATTGACTTCTTTCACATCATTTGACGGCAAATATTTTTGAGGACTGAAATCAAATGAAATGTTAGTTTAAAAGTTTGAGTTTCTGTAAAACAGTTGACTTACACCCATATATTTACTGATGGTTTGCATCAAACTTTTACTGTTCCCGAAATGCCTGATTCTATACTTTCCAGGCTTAGTGTCGCGAGGAATGTCCCAAACGATAATGGCCTGACTCTCACCGAAGAATGTATTGGTTCGGCGCCAGTAAAATCTGAATGTTTGGCATTAAGTTTATTCATCAATAGATAGAGTGTTGGATGTGATACCTGGTCTCCCAGTTGGCATCGGTAGCAATAAGTGTGGAGCGACCACTTTTATCGTCCAGCTTTTCTACGGCAAGGAAAGTGCTTTCAGCCCTCACATCATTTCTGGGATTTGCACTGACAAAAGTGACGGACACTTTCGAACCGGGACTGTACTGATCGTTAGCGTCATCGATGACATCTCCAAACCTCTTACCAAAGGGCGCGCCGTCGTATATGACTCCTGGTTTAAGACTTATTTGTTTTCTCAAAAGATTTGGTTCGAGTGGTCCGGCCTCTAATGGTTGTTCTTTTGCAAGATGAAACGCCAATTTTCTGTACTGTTGTATATAAGCATCCAAAGTGTGGGGACCGAAGATAGTGGAGGCGCCCTCATATCTCTGGATCTGATATCTATTAGTTTTGGATAAGTTTTTGTTCAATATTTCAGTTATTGTCGTACTCTTCAAAAGTGGTCACATATGATGAGTAAGCGTTGGCCAGACCTGAGATTACGACCTCTACATTAGAACCAGACTTTTGTTTCTCAAACTCTGTTTTGACGGCTTCTCTGAGTCGACGGCCAGACATTGTAGTGAACTCTCCCGGAACTGCTATTACTATCAATTGTCCGATTTTGAAGATTTGTGTCGGGAGGACAGATGGCTGCCACATATACGGAAAGTTCATTTCTCCCGTCGGAAACAAAATAGGTTTGGGAGTCTGGCATTTAATCAGACCAGGAGTCGGGGCTTTGATTATATTACGAACTAAATTCCAAAAGGGACTGTCACTCGTATCACCTGATTTCACATAAATACAATATTTGAGTCAAAAATATAACCGAATAAAATAAAGGCAATATTAATACCCTGGTGAAAATCAAAAGCTCCTGGGCCATCTGTAGTTCCTGCAGCAAAACTATAGCCCATGGCTGCCGCACATGTTTTCACTTTGGATTTGTCGGCCAATTCAACGATAGTATCGGACATATTAATGGTTTGATGGATGTACTGGACTTTACCCGAGAGTTCAGTTTTTGCGCTGTCGTACAGCTCTTTGGCCTTCGAATACTGTCGGAAACCAATGATGTTTGTGCTCTCAAACATGTCTTTTCCCGGTCCCGACGCCACACAGAGTTCATTCTTCGTAAAAAATCAATTAAAAGAGGTTAGAATAAGTTAGCACACCTTTCCACCACAAGTACTGGTAGCCGTATCGCAGGGCAGTCCTGTGTCTAAACAAAACGATCCCTTGATATTCGGTGAAACATCTCCTTCGTTTGATTGTGGAAATAGAGCAACAAAGGGTCCCTGGTATAAACTAATATGATTGCAAATTCAACCCCTTTCCAAATAGTATCCAACCTTTCCGTGAAGTGTTCCCCCATTGAAGTGATTTTCGAGAAGCATAGAGGCGTACCCCTTATTATCACCACTGATGAGTCTATTGGTGTTGTTCATGGATGTGGAGTGAACTGCAAACCAAGTGATGGCTCCCAAATCCTTTCCATTTTGATCGGTTAGCTTAAGAACAGTCATATTCTTGTCGGTGTTGTAGTCATATCTGTCTCTCTCCTCCTTTTTATTGTTCATATAAGCCGTCGGACTTCTATTGATGCTGGCGTTGAGTAACTGACCCGTATTTATATGTATATAACCATCACTGATATTATGATGCGCTCTATCGATACTTCTGATTATCCCGTCTCTGATCGCGAAGAAGTTCTGTTCGATAAATCCTTGCGATGATATAATGTAGAGAATATACTGCAAGAATCCCCCTGGACCTGAGTGTGTGTGCGTTGAGGACAGCATCACATTATTAATATTGTAAAGTCCGGGGTATTTCTTTTCAAGAATTTTGATGACCTGACCATAAATTATACCATAATTTGAATGAGTTTTCAAATAAAGTGATAAGAGATTTGTCGAAATCAAGAGTTGAATAAACATAACGTTTGAGTCAATACTTGTATTAATAAATAGAAATAATTCTCTAAACATAGCGTTCAATGACTCGGATATCAATAATTAACCTCTAATTTGACGATTTGTGAGATCATTGCGATATCGGCCGAAACAAAGCAAACCCTTTGGCCGTCAGAATCTTCGATAATAGCAGCCCTACTGTAAAGTCTGAAATGTATTCCATGTGTGTCCTGACCTGGCTTTGCATAACCCATCTGTTAATTGATGAAACTTTAGATTCAGGGAAGCAATTATAGCTGTTTTTATACCATATTGATGTCAGCCGCCGGACCCGTTATGTCACCGATTCCGACACCGATTCTATATTTATCACATTTGGTCCTCGAAATAAATGTTATGAATATTAGAAAAGAAGCGCAAAAACTAATGCCTCGAACTCTCATTTCAATGCTATCATTGAAATTGTTTTGACACAAATGTAAACATTTAATGAAAATTTAATTAAAACGTTAGTAAACGAAAAGTTATTTCCAATGTTTCCAACACTCAAATGAAACAAATATTTGTGAGAAAATGATTTGAAGTGACATCACATCAGCTGCCAGTCCTCTAACTCGTGATAAGTGATGCGATTCTGCGTTTCATAGATAACTGACTGGAGAATAATTTAGACGAAAGTAGACTCCAATCCAACGCTCAAACACTGAAGGATTCGGTACTCAATCAGAATAATAGGACATTCAATGACCCAAATCATTACATAACTCTTAATTCATAAATTTTTGCAAGAGATTGTTGAGTAAAAATTAATGTAAACTACAGCTACACATACCTCGTGTCCATTCGTTTTTATCACTATAAAGTTTTCAAGTTTATTCAGCGAACAAAGATGTACTTGCAATAATCGCTAATTTGCATGATATCCATCAAATAATCTGAGATCAGGATATTTAAACACAATTTTTACACAATTAACTAACTATAACAAAGGCGAATGTTAGATACAAAATATATCTATATAACTAAATATCTTGCTCATTTCAATTCTGATACATAGTAAACTTAAAAGATTCTGGGCGTCAGGCTATCAATAAATTAGAAGTAGGAATTATATGTAGAAAAATAGTGCAACAAGGGAAATTGTTGAATGTCTGGCAAAAATTGAAATGTCAAATGAGAGCAAAACATTAATTAGAATAAATTATTGACTTAAAAATTGATTGATTTTTTGTAATCCAATTCAGAAATTAATTGGATTGAGTTCAAACTGAAATAGACACAACTCAGTAGTTTTAAATTTGATCAAGTTCAAACCGATTGACTTCCTGTATGCTGGTTCTTTCAATCAATACTAAGTACTTAGTGAGACAAATCTAAAAATCGACTGAGTTATTTAAAATGGTCTATCTCCTTTATTAAAACCATTGACTCGAATAGAATCACATGATTTGATTCGTTTATTATTGAATAGAATTAAACGTTAATTAAAAGCTGTTTTTAAGCCATGAGTTTTCATTCCTAACAATAATTGTCAAAAAAAAGTACAAGTTTTGTCGAATAATTTGATTGCAAAAAGCAACAAGCAAGGTCAACAAAAACAAAAACAGAATTTTCAAAATGGATGTTGATTATATGATCAAATTCCTAATTACTAATCAGCAGAGCATTGAAATAAAGTCTTTCAGACTATTTCAGCGGTTAAAACCTTAGCTCTAAGAATTGATACGTCATAATCATATCCTGATGACTACTCTACCGAACTTTATTAATTCCTTTAAATGACTATTCAAAGCGTTACAGACTATATCCTTATTTAGCCTTAAATGACTTTTTAGGGTCTGAGCTGTGAATTAGCGGTATTTTAGGACATTTTCTGGCTTTTGGATCGAAATATTTAGCAAATGTTATGTAATCTTTGAATCCAATTATTAATTTTGTGGCAAAATGCGTCATAAAATATATGTAAAAAAGGAAAAGGGTCAGAAATATTGAAACATTCACTAAGAATTCTAATTTATAAAGATAGCATTTCAAAAATTATCAGCTATATGCTAGTTGAAATCAACATAATTTAACTTAAATCAATTATTTTTGGCTATATCCCACTTACATTTATACCCCATAGACAATAGAATCTCTAATTTTAGTGCTTTTACCTTTCCTGAAAATGAGGAAACAGAGAAAAATAAGACTATTTCAGAGACTATTTGACTCACTTTCAGGGACTAAATGACTGTTATTCAATGCTCTGCTAATCAATTGATGTGTTTAAACACATTTTTATTCTATCAATATATTATTCGATCGTTTATTGAAATAAAAATTAAACTAAATTCCAGACTTTGACTCATAATATACAGCAAATTTTCAACAGAATTTCCAGAAACTGATAAAATTTTGTTTAATAGGAAAAAAATCGCAATTATTTTGATTACAAATTAAGAAAAGAGTCGATTCATCGAAAAGATAATGAATTATTAAAATTGGAGTGAATCGAGAAAATTCATTGAATGAATGATTGTTTGTTTGCTGCGAATAAATGATATGAAAGAAATAAAATAAGAAAATTATTCTTCAAAACCACAATAAAATTGATGTGTTTGGAGACTATATCCTGTATTATATACATTTGAATTTTGTTATTCAGTAAACATTATGTTTTTGAATTATAACTGAAATTCATATTTCAGGTAAATATGGGAGTGAGTGGAGTGAGTCCACCACACAATCAATTGTCATCCCATTCAAAGAGGAAGCGGTGATTGCAATCACATTCATATTTATTCTGATTCTCTACCAAAAGAGATATAATAGAAAAAGTTTGGAGTTTTGAGGAGACGAAGAAAAGGTAAGATATAGTAGTTATGGTCATAATCGCTCTAAAGATGAAGGCAGCGAACAGAACAGTGAGGGCTCACTATTGGGCCTTTTCACACACATTTAGCTAACTATACATTAGTTGAATGATAAATGAAATTTTTTGTAACATAAACGGAAGTTTGGCAGTTACGGCAAATAAGCCGTCATATCAGTGCATATACGCACACATCCATAAATCCGCATCACAACACTCACAACACTCACAACACTCACAACATTCTCAATGGACTCTCTTTCCGTTTTTCATTTTACGACAACCCGTTCCCTGAGTTTTTTTCACTGACCATTTGTTGTCGGCGATGGTATTTGCAACTGAAATCCATTAATCAACTAATTGTGTAAATGTTTACAAAAATTTATTATTATTTCGATTAACTTTTTTCGTTTGGCCACCGCTTTGACATTTGGCTCATAAACAACCACTTTGTTTGGCAACAACTCTACTGCTGTCCACTAATCCTTTCCACTAACCATTAGTCCTTTAAACGCGTAATTAACGTTAGAAAACATTAATTTTGACAAATATTTGAATAAACTATGAAATGACATATTTGACAAAACCTATCGTAAAACTATTGGTTCCCAAGCTATCAATTGCGACTTGCAACTTATTTAAGATCACGAAACAAATAAAAGATTCCTTTGTGAACACCTATAAAGTGTTTTTGCAATCAAAGTTGAATGAACTTTTTTTGGTGGATAAGAAAGAGTAAAATTTTGATATGAATTCATTGCTATTCGTTTGAATCGATTTTTTTAACGAAATATAAGAAAGAGTTGAGTGATTGGATGCCTCCCTCATCCGGTTTGGTGTAATTTTTGCTTTCATTTAATCGGACTCAAGATATTGTCACAATTTTTTGTGATTCTTAGTCAAAAATAAGGGGTAATATATCAAAGCACTTGGTTTTCATCAAATATTTTTTTCAAGTATTTGTGAATAACATTAGACTCAAAATAGAATCTCAACAAAAGGTGTAAAAATGTTGGAAGTCTTTAAAAGGGTGGTCCCAAACGAGAGTTCTTCAGATGTGTTGAGAAATGCATAAATCGGATTACTTCAGGTGTGAAATCTGAAAAATAATAAGTGCGCTCCCATTCAAAGGTAAATAACAGTAACGTTTGACAGAAGCCATTGGCATAACTGTCAAGTATTCTCAACTCAAGTCTAACTCAATTATAAAAAGGACTCTTCGATAAAAAGTAGGACCAATTAAATCGAAAATTCTGTCGCTTCACAGCTGTCAGCGTTTTGATACTATTTGACAGAAAAAACATCTTAACAAAAAAAATCATTTTTTTCTCCATTGGATTTCACACAAAGGATTGCATTAAACATATTTAGACACAAAACTGAATAATTCAGTCGTTTTTGTATTCAATAATATTCTGATTCTATTGTTCTTTGAGTTTATCCCATAGTTTACACCGAAAGCTATAAAAATTATTTAAATGACCAAAACATTGTAGATTTTATAGAATTTATAGACTGGATTGAATTGGAGTGAGGGGGAGGGCAGGTGTGTTGCTAACAACATGCAAATAAAATAAGAAATGACCGTTTTTGCCCCCATATATAATATAACATATATATGTTTGCACAACAATTGCTTCTTTTGCCTCATGTTTACGACCAACAAAACAATTATCAAAATATTGTGCGTTAAAAGTGGTCCCAAACGTGACTCAAAAGATTTATAGCCGTAACTGTTTCAAGTGTTTGCCGAAAGTTAACTGAATTGTGTCACCAAATGTCCAAAATTTGGACCAAAATTAATGCGCGGGTGGTCTCAATGGTCTCAATGGTCTAAAGTTCAAACTTAATATTCTGTATCGCAATATAGCGACAGTTCATTATATAAAACAGTTCGCAATATGAATATGAAAGCAATTTATAGCTCAGGACTTGGATTTTTAGGCAAATTCTCCACTTTTACGAACCGATTCGGGAAATTAGTTGACTTTCACTGACGCGTCAAATGTCAGTCGACATACACTGTCGTTATGTTTGGCCACCAATTTGTTCATCTCTTAACGATCGTCAGTAGTGCTGAGGCTATGAACTAAAACAAGCAAAACCTAACTAATGGTAATTTGAAGCCAATTTCAAACGCAAATTCAGTGGTAATGTTATTCTACGGCACAGACTCTGACAGAAAGTGAATGCGAATAAAGTTTTAAATATGAGGCCTATTATATATTAAGAGAGGAAATAATATTAATGTAATGCCTATCCATCGCGTGTGAACAAGAAAAGCATTGCCTCCAACGGCACGTGCCTTTCAATGCGATGTTGATGCGACGCCAGCGCTGAGTCGTTGTGCCGGTGCTAAATGCCCAACACTTTGGCCGTATATTTAATGCAAAGAATTAATGAGAGTTTAGATATGCATTACTTTTCGGACAAATCTCAACGGATTAGTCGATTCGCAAATCATTGCTCTAAAAGAGACGTCAAATTCTGAAAATATTTTTAAGCCTCTGATTAGTACTGCTTTTGGGATGCATTCAATCATTGATATCACTGTTCGGTATCTTTCAATCAATCCTCTGAAGTGTTTCATCCAATACTCTGGTGTGAAATAAAAGTGGTTTAGGACTGATGTTCAATAGTCCGGTGCATCACTTTGGGTTGCAATCACTACACTTTCATTTCTTTGCCTTTAGTTTAACTTCAATTCAAACGACACAAAAGTGTATAACTTTACATAAAAACGAAAATTCACTCTTTTGTGCGCTTTGTTTATGACTTTAAGTCCATATATTCATCAATATTACGGACTTTTCTTTATTAGTCTGTAATGTATTCTAACAGTTATACAGAAACATAAAGTTTTCATTAGTTTTCATATTTTAATCTCTGAACGAATGTCTGATCTGTTCACTGATATCCTAATGTTGCTCCAAATCTGTAAATTCACTAAATATCGGACAGACTTTTAGAACAGGGGATAAGTATTTATTCACACGAGTAAACTAACTTCATTTGCTATGCCATTAGTGTAACTAATTTTACGCTATGGGAAAGTCATGGCTAATCACCAATACTTAAAGTTTTGCAATACTTATTGCTCTAATCAAGTGATGCAAACCATCAAAGAGTATGACTTTGACAGCAATCCCTCGCAATATATATATGTGTATGAGTGCTGTGTTTTCACTATTTTTCAATTCTAGTCAAGTGTTTTAAGTTAAGTACACTTTTCGAACATCTCTTCAGTTGTTCTCAAGTATTGAAATTTTGCAAATTTAGTTGAGAAGCGATTGTGACAGATGTGATCATTACGTCATTCTGTCTTCTTTTGTCCAAAATGTCAAAATTGTATTATTTTAACACAACTTCTAATCAAAACTCTATTTTTATTTCGCTATACCTCTCAATAGTAACACTCATTGGAAACTGTATTTACTAATGGCTGAGGACAGGCTTATAAGCCACTCATAAAATACAGAATTCAAACCAAAGCGTTAGAGAGTGAACTGGAGTACAAATATTTATTGATTTCACTTTTATAACAATTCATAATATATCGATAGCTGTGAAAGTGAGGGGCAGGTGCTTAAAGGTTAAGCTAAACTCAATGGTTTGCTCGAAATTTTATGGTTTCAATCCAATAATCATTGATTAGAGACTTCACTCAATTACATATAGTGAAGGAACCAGATTAGATCTGAATGGGAGGCAATGGGAGGCTGTGTGTAAAAAGGATTTGCCAACAAATTGTTGAGATTATAATTTGGTGCAAATTATTGAATGCATTGCAGCTGTCATTATGTGATGAATATGAATACGATTCTAAAAATAAGTTCAACTTATTATTGATATTAGGCACCAATAGTGGCACC
>JAQFXL010000623.1:0-18442 GCA_034693445.1 Edwardzetes edwardsi
AATAGCTAGACACTAATTCTGTGCTGTTTTTCAGTCAAATTTAAATTGATTTTGAAATTGTCTTCAAAATTGTTAACTAAATATTTGAAATTTATGTTGAATTATAACCTTTTTTTATTGTGGACCAAATAAATCGATATTCTGTTCAAAATTTATTAAATGAATATTAATTGATATGAAATTGTTTTTTGAAAAATTTATTTTTCCACTCAAAATATTTTTAAACTATTTTCGACACAACTTATTGACGAAAATGTTTGAAAATAGCAAATATTTTCATTGAATTTCCAGATTATTGGCTAAATTAAGAAATTAAACGACTGAATAGTTCATAAAATTTGAATTCTACTTTTAAGTCAATAACCTGGGAATCAAATCATTAAAAAAGACAGCCGACTGTCGACTATTGTCATTGAGTTTCCTATTTTTCAAATCAAAACCCTTTTATTGATTAGCAAAAAATCTCATCAAATGTGAAAAACTTTAGAAAAATTGTTTAAAACTGAAATTCGGATCTAATTTACACAGAGATGTCTTGATTTACAAAATAACTCAATTATGTCAGACAAAGACCTCTGAAGACAAAAGTAATCATTCTTTTAATGCCTATAAATACCGAAAAGTTTTCTTTAGCGTCAGTCGAGCGAAGAATCAAATTATTTTGACTGAGAAATGTCATTTGAAAAAAAAATGTAAGAAAAATAAACTTTTTTAATACTTGATATCAACTTTTCTCTAAACTGAGCTCCAAATGTAAAAACACTTTTCGATTGTTTGCCGTTTATTTGAAATTATATTTAAGTTAAAGTAATGATTGAAACGAAATCATTGAATGACTTTAGAAGTGAACGAATAGTTTTCAATTCATTTCATGTTTTATAAGACAAGAATCAGTGCCTTAATAATGATTTACGAAACTTTTGTCAATTTGGTGCTCCTATCTGTGGTTCTAGCCTATTATCCATACCACCATCCAGAGCAACAAGGAAATAATTATCCTGAATATTCGGATTATACGGATGACCAAGATCAGAGTTTGGATCCCGAAAGAATGACATTCGACGGCATATATGAGCGAAGGAAGAACTTCGACGTCGAAACTCCGATGAAATTTCCCGCTGAATCTCATCCAGAGTCGGAACATCTGAGGGACGGCGAACCCCAACCTGATCCCCGTCAACACAGATCTAATAACCCGCAATCGGACCACCATTCGTCTCATTCTTACGAAACATATCCGGATTATAGTATGAATTCGGGTGACGACAATAACAATCCTCCGCTGCCGTCGTCAGACGATTACGCGTCTGAAACTCAATATGAAACTAATCCCAAGTCATTGCTGTCCGACGGATGTCTTCGCTGTTTATGTGAAGTAAATGATACCAAAAACAAACCATTCATTCAATTCTTAGAATCATTGAAAAACTGAGTCATTTAACTGTGATTTTTGTCGATAGGAATGAATTGACATTCATTTCGGACAAAGTTTTAAATTTGATGACAATTCAAATACATTCGAACCCCGATTGTAATGACCTTCAATTAGAAACACCTGAATGTGTGTTTGCACAGGTGAATGGGTTATAATACGAGGATTCAAATGTATTTGAAATGAGCCCAGAATAAGCAAAAACTGTTAAATGTATAATAATTTGTAGGCGAGCTCTGACTGCGACCCACAAGTGCGATGTCATGTCGAGGGACCGACTGCTTACAATTGCGGCCCCTTTCAAATCGATTTGAATTATTGGAACGATGCCGGAAGTCCTGGTGCTGACCAAAACGACCCAATGGGTGAGTCATCACAAATACCAGAAAATGAAAGTTTAACAGTTAGACAATGAAAATCAATAATTTAATTCATTTCCTCTTATTTTCAACCTTTCTTCAAAATATTTGTATTAAATTGACTGAATTCTAAAACCAAGATACTATCAATATTTCATTCAGATATAATCGATGTCTTTTTTAGATTTTGAGGAGTGTGTGGGTGATATCGAGTGCGCTATCGAAACGGTTAACGGCTATATGAAAAAACACTCCAAGGATTGCGATGGAGATGGAAGGGTGTCCTGTGATGACTATGCAAAGATACACAAGGCGGGTGAACACCAGTGCAATAGCTCTTGGGTCGTGAACACACCATATTGGAACAAATACAAGGAATGCTATTTTGAATATTGATAGAGCAGTTTGGAAGAGAAGAAAATCAAATTCTTCGCTAAATTTAAAATCAATTCATTTCAATCCTAGAGTTAATACTCATAGAAATTCATTGAAATTTTTACGGCACATACCAACGAAAAAGAAAAGGAAAGGATATAGTTTTTACACACCTTTTATTCACCAGACATACCATAAAACGTGTAGTTTTTAGTGTTTTGTGAACAGAATTTCACATTTAATGCCTTACATTAGAAATGATAACTAACTTATAAATTATAGTTTTGATGTGAGAAATGTCAATACAGTCCATACTATTTGGGTTTTAAGTGCTTTTAAATCCATGAAATTAATTCATTCAATGAATTGTATCCCTCATAACGACTGACAATAAAATTGTTTAACAAATAAATAAATGAATTCATTTGAAGAGTTGAAAAAAATCCTTTAGTTTATGGCATTCTTAAGGAACTTAAGATTCAAATTGATTCCGAAGACAAATATCATTTGGAAAAACCAATTATTTACATAATGACTACTAATTTGTTTGCTTTCATCATAACTTCAATTATGTAATTAATTTTAATCAATGAAATTATATTCTTTGTTTCGTAAGTTATCTTTGAAAAAAAGAAGAGAAATGTTTTACAACTTTTGATTTGAGTGACAAAACATATTTTAAACTCAAAAAAGTAATGATATAATCGTTTTCAATATCAATATATTGGATAATAAGCACCCACTCCTCTGTTCCTCAACCGGGTAATTGATAGTCAACTTAATTAATAGTTACGCCGAACGGAAGGACATCTGAGGACATGACAAACATCACTGATTAAACGTCAATGAAGTTAAAGACAAGTATTGCCAAAAAAAACTATTTAATTGATGGATAAATCAAATGTTGAGATCATTTACTGTTTGAAAATTGGATGAAAGTTGAGATCATTGCCGAAGTTATTAAACAATTATTAAACTATTTTATCATCAATTGATTTAACGGATCAATCGTTTGATGAAATAAGCCTTTAATTAAACTTTTGGTCGAATTTATCGTTGAATTAAATTTATTTTTCATTTTAAGAGTATTTTTAGTGATGAGTAAAATCTTTTGATTTTTAGTAAACAATTTTAAGCATAATTTGATTTTTTAATCCAAACGGAAAGCTATTCCTATTCTGGGCTTTTGATTGAAAGTTTGGGGGAAAGAATAAGTGAAGAGATTGTCATTCATTTAAATCAATTTAATGTTTGACTCATTCGGGGTTTGGATTTGAGGCCAATTTCATGCCTGGAGGCGATTTAGAGGATATTTAGAGAATCTGGAGGATGAGCTGAGGAGAGACACTTCTTCATTGTAATGGTGTGTTCACTCACTCTTTTTATGAATACCTTTACTTAAATATTTTCTAAACTCAGTCCAAATTCATATTTTGGTTGACTCACAAAGAAATCCAATTTGAAGGCCGACACCAAATATAAGTTAGGAAAATTGAATTTCACTCAATAAGAGAGAGTACATAATACGGAGTTGCATACACTCCGAGTGCAAATATCTGTACGTTTGGATATTTGTAGGTTTCATTCACACATTCATTCATAATCTCAATGAAAACTACAAACAAATGATTTTGCGAAAGAAAAATAAACAATTGATTCGAGAATTTCTAATTAGAAGCAGTAATGAAGAAAATTGACGAGAATTTGCTTCAGGAATGTCTCAATCGATGGTATTTTTGACTCAAATAATGCATAAAAATAGCATTTAATGAAATATTTTGAGACCATTGAGTGAGAAAATTCAGTGCAAATTAATTGAAATTCCGCTAAAAAGCCATAAATTTGATCAACTCTTTCATTGGAAGAGCATTTTTCGCTCAGAATATTGAAGTGTTTGACAAATTATTCACGAAAAACGTGTGTAAAACAGGAAATTTCAATCACAAGTCGTCAGATATTATTAGTTTTATAGATATATCACTCAATTGTTTTAATTATTTTTGTTTCCATTAATATAACTATTCATTCGATACTTTGATTATATTTTAGTTTAAATGCCTTTCAATGCCTTGAAATTGAAATTAAATTCAAAAACTTTGTGAAAGTTTTTTATTGAAAGAAATAAAAAGTTTTAAAACTTATGGAAAATCACGTATTGGTTAGAATAACCAACAATATTGTGTAATAAACATTATAAGGATTGGATTGATTGGAGAAGCTTGGTCATCCCTAACATTTGCCTAAATAACATTTATTTATGAAATATTTTTGAAAATCTATAATAAACTATAAACAAGAAAAGTGCAAAAAACCTTCAAATGCCTGAAGAGTAGGCATATAAACATGTAATCTATCAAAAATTGATAATTTATCTCAAATAACATTGAAATTTATTGCAAATATCTTTTATCGATTCAAATGTTTAAAGAAAATCGAAATAATTTTGTTTAGAAAAATGTTTGAAAATAAAATACTTTTTAAATTTAATTAAATTTTTTCAAAAGAGTTTATGATTGAAACCGATTGAGAAATATTCGAATTAAATGAACTATCATTTAATTAGTGTTAAGTTCATTCAAATTCAATCAACCCTTTGATTGAAACAAATCTGTAACTCAATTAAAGTCAGGACCAATCGGAGAAAGGGATGGGAAGGGAAATGGCTTTGAAAAAACTCTTGTGACGGGCTTTTATTAATCCAAAGGAATTTTGACTTTAAACCTATTTTATATATAAATCGATTCAATGAATTGTAATTTGTTTTCTTTTCTTACTATCTATTAAATTAGATAAATGTTTGTTATTATTAAATGACTTTAATATTATTTGCTATTATTTTGAGATAAATTTAGTCGAAATACTTGTACCACAACCTCAGGTCAGTCACATCGCTCTACCACTAGAGGACTGACCCAATAATATAATTTCACTTTTGAATTACTATTTTTTGCATCTTTTCATATAAACTGATTTATAGAAAACACTTTCAATTATTTAGTAATCAATTTATTTCTTTTGAGAGCAAATCAACTCATTTTTCATGTCATAAGAAATTTGTTGTTTTGTTTGAAGTTTCAAAACGAGTGCCAAATGTTTATTGAATGACAAAAAACTATGAAATTCTATATAAACTTTGATTTACTGTTTATCGCATTTATATTTGCAATAAAGTCTGTTATACTTTGTATGAGAATTGACGACAATTTTAAAGGAGTTAAACGTAAGTCGGATATCAAATCAATTTTGTTCAACAGATCAAACTTTTTTTTCAGTCAATCCTGAAGTGGAGGTGTGGTTAACAGTGTCTTCGTTGGCCGGTTTGGACAAAAAACTCAATCAGCCGTATGAAAGACAACTGGAGCTCAATTGGAGGCGAGCGCCCACTGATGCCACTCAGCTATGGGTCGGACTTTTCATTGAAGAGCCCAAACAGGAAAAATTAGCCACAAAGGGAAAAAACTATTCAATCGAATGGCACACAACTGAGGGACAGTTAAGTGGAAGTCATAGGTACTGGGGTTTAAGCATCTAATTTAAAAACTATTTAAAATATAAAGAAATCAAATCTAAAACTATTTGAACACAATTTGATTGTCTAATAGTTTTGAATCCATTGACTCAGAACTTCCATTCAGTTTCCGCACAAAAGGTTTTCAAAGAAGAATTTGCACTTAAATTGTCTCAAATATTGGATCGCTTTTATCGATTCCAACAGAATTGTGACCAAAAACTGTTTAAAAATCAATCCGTTTTGGATGCAAAACAATTTACCACTAATTGGAGACAAGAGTCTCATCGATTTGATGATTCCGGGAACTCATAACAGCGCCAGTTATGACAGATTCAATCTTAAAGAGGATAGCCTTTACAATAAATACTCGTTATGTCAGGACGAGAGTGTCTTCAATCAACTTGTTTATGGAATTAGGTATTTGAACATGCTAATTATTTTTTTGTCGGTGAAAGTTAATTTTTGCGACAGATTTTTAGATTTGAGAGTAGCCTACGATAAATTGGAGGGACAGAAGTATAAGCTATGGATTGTGCATGGTCCTGTTATCATGAAACATACCCTTAACTCAGTGTTGGCACAGGTCAAGAGATTCATAGAATTAGCCCCAAAAGAGATCGTTGTACTGGACTTTCATCGGTTCGAAAAGGGGTTCATTAAAGACGAGGACTCCCCTCAACTCATTCAAAGACATCACCGAAAAGTTATGTCACTTATTATCAGACATTTGAATGAATATATAGTTCCGCAGAAAATGGGACTCAAATCAACTCTCAATGAATTGATTGCTAAAAACAAGAGAGTTTTGATTGGCTACGGGTCCGACCACTATATGGTAGTGCCAAGAGCTAAACACTTGTGGCCAAACACTGATGATGTCGAAGAAATGATTGAGTTCTTCAACGATACCATTTGTGACTATAACCCTGATCAATTAACTTCAGCAATGGCTCAGTTGACTGCCCACAGATTCAGCATTATTTTCGACAAATACAATGGTCTGAGAGCTATGGCTCAGAGCATAAACCGAATAATAAGTGATAGCTTCAGCACTGGCAGCAAAGGTTGGGCTAAATGTGCGAATGTCGTGTCGACCGACTATTTTCTCGGCAATAATCTCATAGAGATATCAATCAAAACAAATGAGTTTCGATCCAAACATTCAATAAAATAACATTCAAATCAAATATTTATATTAAACACAATTTAGACGACAATAAACTGAATTCAATAATAAATTAAAGATTTATTTGTTTGAAAACTAATTAAACATAAAAATAGAGATTAACTGAACATTAAGTGAAAGAATGAAATGATTTTGAGATCTGAGAGAAAATCAAACTTAAAAATAATTTTCAAAATTGATTTAATGAATTCATTTTACAAAAAAAATTGATTCGTCTCTTAAACTCACAGAAGAGCCATAATTAGAGGTCAGATGTGTTGGACTCGTCCGTCAGTTTGACAACATTGAGTTGAGTAAACCTATTCCCTGGTGTTTGAGAGCCTTAGGAAACAAATTTGAAAACTCATTATTAAAATTCATTATTTTATTTGATATAAATCATCAAAAATATGTGAAATGATTACCTCTTTGACAGTGTCTGGCATTAGATTCATCTTATAATTAAGTAATTCATTGGTCAACAGTTTTGCCAATTCCTTGGCGAGTGCGGCCTCACTGTCACACGTGATCTCATAATTGTCCTGAAATGTCAACAAAACTTCCGTCAAAACCAAAGACGAAAATAGAGCTCAAAAAACAAATACCATTTCTGTCAAAGATTTGAGAGAAATCTGTTTTCTTTGTTCAATCATTTGAACGATAGCCGACATTCCTGTCGGAACTCTTTCAACAATAGTTTGACTTATGGGTCGACTTATAGGTGGAGTCTCTCTGGGTTTGGACTGACTGCTGGCATCGGACTTATTATTCTCTTCCATAATCTTTTTGGCCATATTTTTTTGGTGATTTGCGGTTCCGATGTGTGTATTGACTTCAACTAATGAACCCAAATAGCAGTCACAGTATTGACAATAGAGGTTAGATTTGGCCAACTCTTCCACCGTTTCCTTTAAGATTGCAATTGGGTTTTCATCCGGTTCTTTCGATCCTATTTCTATTATGTCTGCACCCGAATCAAAGTCATCTTCTGTTGCTCTTTGACGGAATGACTCTTCAGGTTGTCTTAAGCCAATCGGGTCATCCAATTGTCTTAAGCCGAGAGGATCGTCGGGGTTTCTTAAGCCAAGTGGATCATCAGATCGATGATAGCGGTCACTACCAAAGCTTCGGTTTAAGCCTTCCCCTCGGCCTCTTCCTCGAGAGCTCATTGCATTGATTTCTGCTGGGTCTAATTTGAGTTTGGAAGAGGCCTTTTCGATGAAGTCATCTAGGTCATCTATTAACACATTTTTACTGACATTTGACGGACCGCTCCTTTGAGATGAATTGGAACCAAAAAACTTTTGATCGATCATTGATTTAACGAACGAAGCGTTTCGACCGCCTCTCATACCTCCGGTGTCTCCACTGCCACGTCTGTAATCGGGATCATTGGCTGCGGAAATAATCGGCAAATTAGGAGCAGTTTTGCGGCTATTTATTGGATTAGAAGCGGGCCGTAAGTCAGTGTCACGAATGTGTGAATCTGTGTCTGATTTGGGCCTCAAATCCGTGTCATTACAAGAATTACCATTTCGTTCGTTATTAAAGTCATTGTTTAGATTTCTTTCCAATTCATTCCTCTGTATCTTATTCTGAATGCCATCTCTGATCCCATCCCTAAAGCCGTCGCGAAAGCTATCCCTCTGTGTTGATGGACTTCTGGGTCTTTTATTGAAGAGTAAGTCTTTTTCTTTTGTGTCATCTCTTGGAACCATTTCTTGCCATTTGTGTGCGGTGTTGGATAGCGGTTGGAAACCAAATCTCTGGTGCATATGTCCTGCTCCTCCCTGTTCCCATTTGCGACCTCTTCCAGGCGGTGCCATAAACTTCTGACCCCTACCAAACCCTCTTCCTCTAGAGTTTGGTGATGGGAAAGGCGATTGTCTTTCCATTTGACGCGGGGGTTGCCGTTCGGCGGCGGGTCTTACCATTGTGTTGTCCTTCAAGTCTTTGTTTTTGATGTCTTTCACTTTGTTGGCCATACTTTCATCATAAATGCCGGCCGCTATCATCTTCTGGAGTGTAGCCTGGTCCATAAACAGGTCTTCGTCAGCCATTTTGGTGTTGTAATTGTCGAAATCGGCGAAAAATAAGACAATATTTGGGTTTAATTTTAAAAACAAACCAAAACACAAATGGCTTTCAAAACTCCTCCCATTTATTCAGAAACCAAAACATCAATGAATTGGCGCTCAATTCAAATGAAATTTCTCACTCTTTTTAATTTCAGTTTTGAAAAAACTGCAAAATATAGTAATGATCGTTTGTCCCCCGCTATTATTGTGAAAGTTTCAAATTTTGAAATTTTTTATTGAATATTGTGTAATATGAGAGTGAACAGGGCGATTTTCAGAGTAACCATTAAACATTTGATATTGACCCTCTTGGAAGAGAAAGGGTGATTTTTAGGTTTTCCATAGAAATTTTGCATTATTAAGAAGGAACAGGATGATTTATTGGGTTATCCATTGAATATTGGGTGTTTTGAGAAAACGGGGTTATTATTGGGTCTATCAAATAAATATTTGGCTGATATGACCATTTAAATTAAAACTGGAATTATTGACATTGATTTTAATTAATAGCTAATTTCAAATCAATATTCAACTTAACTTTTAATCATTTGACTTACAAATTATTAAATTTAAATGGTTTTAAAAATGAGTTAAAACTAATTTAATTAAAGATTTGTGTAAATAATCGATGAATTTATTTGAAACTCGATTTATACAAATATTTTGTTGGTTTCAAAAATAGTTATTAGCTTTTCTCGGATCAAATTTCTCAATCTTTTTCATTCGATTCAACTTTTGTTTGCGAAGCATATCTTCATATTCTATCTGTTCGATAGACTTTTGCTTCCTCTGCGGTATATGATCTTTGAGTGCTTTACTCCAATTGTCGGTTACATTAACGTCGTGTAAGATCTGTAGGATGTGATTCAGACACAAAGATTTGGTGCCCGACGACCACACTATGTGCTCATCAATGGGTAGTTTCACACAACGGATACCCTCTTTTCTGGCCTTTACGTAAGACAAGGGTTCGTGAGTTGTTTTGTCGATAATACCACCGATTATATAAATGTCATCGCAATTGAATTGTTTCAGCAGTTGGTCCGAATGTGGCGACAAATAAACTAACCTTTCCTTCGGAAACAAATCGATATAAGATTTTTGGTGAAATTCGGCCGAAAACCCGGGTGTTCTACTGTTCGGCATACGTTCGTTAATTGCTTTAAGGGTCGGCCCATTCGGGTCACAGTTAGTAAAATGTAAATCGAAAGGCTCTTTAGCTTTATATCGGTTCCAGTTGTAAAGCAAATGGATCTGTTGAACCATTTGTCGGCATTCACTTAATTTCATGTATTTATCGTAATCTAAATCAACGACTAATTTGGGGCCAAAAAGAGCGGTATTTCTCAACCGATGTTTATAGTATTGATTGACTGAATTCCTCATTATTTTACTGAAGAGTGTGTTATGCCATAAGCCGTACATTAATTGGTTGTCTTCGTCCCAAATGCCGGTTCGGTTGCCTTTCTTCTGTTGATATTCCCGATCCTTCTTCGCCCAATACTGCTCTGAGTTTCGCTTCCTTTCTTCATTTGATTTGATTCTTGCAAGTTGTCGGGCGTATAGATAGGAAAACCATCTCTTCCTTTCCTCTAAATCGCCTAAAGCGAGCAAATCCTTCATCTGAGTGATGGTTATAGTGGTCGGCACCCGAAGTGTTGAGTATTTCTCGTACTCATATTCGCTGAGAATTGTGGCGATTTTGTCTTCAGTTGTCTTATTGGTGACCAAATCTTTGAAGGAATCGACAGTCAATTCTTCATAATTTCTTTCAAGTTTGAACTGATTGTCAACATCTGAAGGAAAGGCCAGAAATTGATTTTAATTTTATCCAAAATTTTCAACAAAAATCACACAAAACCTGAATCGGTGTCGGATGAGGTCTTTGAAGACAAATATCTCCAATTGGATGAGGTTTTAGTCAATAACTCTTTGATTGACAACTTATTTATCAATTTATTTAGAGTTGAAATCATATTTAAATTGAATTCAAATAAGTCTTTCAAATAAATGTTTACATAAATCACATGTTATTTGAAGCAAACATTCATTTGATTTAACAAATAGTGACATCTTTTGGTTTATTTAACTTTCTCTAAAAATCGATATATTTTTGAGGTAGGTAACTTCTAGCCCATATCAGAATGAAAAGTACATAACAGATATCCCCTAGAAATGGTAGTGGGTGAATCATTGCCCCTTAGTTTCCTCTGCTTTGAACAATAAGACTGAAACTGGATTTAAACTAAATTAAGTGAAAATATGAATATTAACCAGGTGGTTTAGGCGATCAAGTGGCTTAAACTCTATTTTCGTCCTTCATTTCACACCCTCTCTACTGAATTTTTGCCAAAAATTCGTATCTAATTTTCGAAAAAGATGACCTTGAGCATCAATGAAATATAAATTCTTCAATTTTTTGTGCCTCCATTTTATATCACTAAGTTATTACAGTCAACTGCCATTATAACGAACATCCTATATAACGAACATTCCTTTATAACGAACGCTATGCTTAAACCACTCTAATAGAAAACAATACTAAAACTACTCCGTTATAACGAACATTCCTCTATAACGAACAGATTCTTCAAACCAATCGTGTTCGTTATAACGGCAGTCGACTGTATTAATAATTGTTAGATAACCTTTATCATTTTTATTCATTAGGCTTGTAAATTATCCTTTTTATCTATAAAATTTGTAATAAAAGTCCAAAGTTTGATCGTTTAATTCAATTGATTCTATCAATTCTTCAATGCATGTCATCAGAGGTTGAAAGCAATTGAAGCGAATCATCGCTCGTTTGAAATGCAAATAACGATTGGTTTTGATTTGGTTTACCTAATAATCTGCCAAAAGCTCGCATTCAATGCTCTGATTGTTCCGACGCTTCTATTAATCAATGTTTATAACAATAAACAATTGTTTTGCAGATTATAGTCTGTTTTCAAACACAAATTTAAAACAAACTCTTGAAAACACGAGTGAAGACATACATAAACTCAAATCTTAATCATTGTTTGAAATTAGAGCTAATATTTGACATCAATCGATATCTAATCACTAGAAGCAGATCTTCAAACGTACTAAAAATCAAATCTTCCGAACAATTGACTCAAACTTTTGTTGAAAACCCAATGTTTAGATTCATGCAAATCAGAGGCCAATAATCGAAGTAATTATTGCTTTCGGCGAAAAAAAGTGATTTGTTTTTATAATTAGGTGAATAGGAGGACAACCGACTCATTCCATTTCTTTCATGAATTGTTCAGAAGATCTGTCTTAGAGTTTGTAAACTTTTACATTCATTCTCTTCATTGATATGCAGTTATTTCGATATATTTTCAGATAATATGCTCTAAATTTTTAGTTTCTTTATGTTATGGAATCAAATCATAATAAATTTGTTTTGATAATAACCCTTTTGTCAGTCAATTTCACCAGTGTTCTATCAAATAAGTTAATTGCTGATTTATTGGCAAATAATTTGCTGGATAAGAGTTCAATCCTTCATTTGCTTCAACTGTTCTTCACGGCTAAATTGTTGAAAGATTACAATGATGCTCATGGTATTCCCAATGATCCTCAAACAAATTATATGCTATTTCTGGGTAAAGGAAACATACAGTTCCAGAACCACCAGTTGGATGTGTAAGTGAACTGATTTCTCATGAATGCATAAAATTCAAGTGATTCCCAAAAATCAGTTATTTTTTAAAGATTTTTCCTCAAAATTAGTGCCTTTCACGTGATTTGACAGTAAAATAGGAATTCCTCTCAAAATAGAAATATTGACAGAATTTTAAGTGTTTTCGTGACAAATGACTGACATATGACTGTAGTGTTGATTGATCTCTAATTTCCTTGATTCATTTTTTGAAAATTTTGAATAAATAATTGAATGAAATTCTATTCCTTTAGTGAGAACACAACTGAACCACTAGTTTATGAGACGACCACCACTTCCTCTGATTTGGCTAAAAATAAACATCTGCTGAAGTTTGTGGCCAGAAATGGTTATGACGTCTGGAAACGACTTCTAGTAATTCCATACAACTCTTCAGCTGAAAAATTTGACGCCAATCTCACCGACGATACCTTAACTGAGAGCTCCAACAGAATCAATGATATGATAATAACGACAACTAATTTTCCAGAACTTCATTTCAAAGCCATTAAACCATCGAAAGACAAATATGACGACCAATATATCAATACTTTAAAGAAGTTATACAAACCCGACCTTCAAATGATTGAAACTGAAGAGGGATTCATCAAACATGAAGTGAAACCTCCCAAATGGGTTAAGAATATTATTGAAAAAGGATCTGAAAAAAGATCGAGAACATCTAAAACAATGAAAAAGATGAAGAAAAATAACTATCTTGGAGTCGACAGGAATGTAGTCATCAAAAAAGTTAGAAAGAAGGCCATCAATAAGTCCGGATCTGCTAGAAGTGATAAAACTCTTCCGACAAAATACATAAACAACAAAAACATTAATAATGTAGTAATCAGTTCGAAGAAGAAGTCGGCGGAGCGGCCAACCCTACAGTCTATCAATAAAAAGCCGAATACTAAAGTGAATGGCAAAAAACAGAACAATAGAGTTGGAAATATTGTTATCAAAGGCTTTAATGGTCTGATTCGAGGAATCGGTTCTATAATGGGAATTGATTCGAGTCAAGAATAATCAGAATCATGGGAATTGATGGCTGTGCTCACAAAAAAAACCCATTTTCTAAGTTCATTAACAATCGATTGAATGCAGAGAAAAATGTTTTGACTAAAAGTCTAGTAATCGATAGGATTTTAATCACTAATTATTTATATTGTCATTCATTACATGAATCGGAGCGCAGAATAATTACTTTCGTAGTTAATAATTCATAACTACTCTGTTATTAAAGTTAAGTTAATAATAATGAAAATTCAATACAAATGTAACTATTGCTCAATCATTGAAGAAATAATGGAAATTTGATTTATTATTTTATTTAGTATTTGAATCAAACTTTTATTTATGCAAAAATTGAATGGAAATCAATAAAACCGGATTTGATTGTAGAAAATGAAACTATTTTTATGGTTATGAATAAACATCATGCATAATTTGCGTGATCAGTTGGATGTCATTTTCGACTCATGGAATACATTTACTATTGAATTGGATCGGGAATAGCACAGGTGTTCAATATAGATAGGATGTTCGAAATATTGAGCGTTCCAAGTATAGAATATTCCTTGTATTATTCTATATTCTTTATAACAAGCAACATTCCTATGTTTTTGTTTTGCACAACTTCTTAATATAATCTAGATTTCCTAATTATCTGCATGGTCAATTTATTAAAATTCATTTTACAAAACATTTACAGCATTTGTGATCTAGCCAAGTTTCGCAACATTAAAAAATTCAAAAAAATAGGAAACTGATGTCTAATCTGAATAAATCTAAAATGTGTTGAATCAGACAAAAAGACTCTAAATTTCAAAGACTGTTATTTTGTAAACTTAAGGAATTTTTTGGAAAAATTCAAAAACAACTTTGGTTTCCAGAATTTAGTGAGTTCTTGGTAATTAATGAATAGTTCAGTTCGTTCTGGCACATTACAACTATTTCAACATCTGAAAAATAAGCATGCTAATTCATGTTACCACACGTCAACTTTTCATTACTTTATTAGAAACAAGAACAATATCAAGATAATTTTTTAATTTTTATTTGTTATAGATTTGTTTTATATTAAATAATAATACAATAATTAATAATAATATACAATAAATATAATACTAATTAACGTTTGAATAAATGGTTGAATAAGATATCGATTGAAGAAACTGTTTGGCTGTGAATGTGAGTCAACTCAAGAATCGCATCAAATCTTTTGTCACTAATTTTTTATTATTATTTGTTATTCGCTATAAATATGAAAAATTCTTGCAATTAATCAAAAAATTATTTATAGATTTCGACAGCAATTCTTGTTTAAGAATTTGTTTTTCTGCGAAAAGGACAGCACAAGAATCCCTTCTCCTACGCCCACAAAAAAAGGAATTAGTTAAGATGTGTCATCTTGATTATAATGAAGAGTGGAATTTTTTCAATGAGATAGTTTTGTTTCTCAACAAAACATTGAAGGCATGACATCTAAAATGAGAAAATCCCCAAACAGTGTATCAAAAAGATAGAGTTGGCCCACATTTGTGCCAAAATGTCTCGCTATCGATACCATAGTTAACATATTCATCATTTATTATAAACTCATTTTACATTTTGACTCAACGGTATATAACACTGTATTTTTTGTTTCGTTTCTTTACAGATAATTATTTCGACACTTATTTTGTATGCATTTAATAACAATCGAAAAAACAATGGTTAGAGTCATTTAATTAGTATTCAAATGGTGTTTAATGGGTGTTAGCCCTAAAATATAGGCTCAATGTTCTCAATAAAGGGCTGTAACTGTTATTTTGGTTGTGGTTTTGGTGTAGAGGTAGAGCTAAAATACTAGTGAATAAACCGGTGGTACAACTGATTTGAAACCCGATTCGAAACCCAAAATAGATGGCGAAAGACGCCGAAAGACGTCACTCTTGAATTAGACATTGAAAACAATTTGCTGGAGAATTGTTTAGAGCACTCTATTTGCAGTCAATTCTCTTCAAAATAACAGCCGTTTGTCTTAACAAACAATAGGAATAATGGTTTTATTAAAATTTTTGGTCATTTAATTGTCAAATAAAAACATAAAACAACGAATTAACTAAACATTCAGACCTTATGTTTAGTCTTTTGTGCGCTTATGTTTGGTGAGAAAAGAATTGTAGTGGTGGGCACATACACCCGTACCTCAGCCAACATACATACAGCCCTATATTTAGAGCTCTTGAACCTGAGGGTTGCCATTGAAATAGTGATTCAATTTGATGGCTAATTAAGGGAAAGACGAGTAAAATTAAAAATAAATATATTTTTTCTCCAATAGAAAAGTTGATGCAATCGTTTGGAAATAAAAGCCAATTATTTGCTGAGAATATGAATCAAAGCTTTAAAATGTGTGTAATTATGGAAACACTAATTAATGTCTAAATTATGAGAGAATTTTACACAGAATTCAACTCAACATTTACTAAGAAAATGGTTTTGCAGTTAAAGAGGAAAAAGACTAATAAAAGACTATTTTGGAATTCAAATCGAGTTTTTAATAATGTCTTAGATTATAATATAAGTAATGATTTTTGAGGTAAAATCATATCATAAATGAATAGAATATTTGTATTAAATATTAATCGTATTTTTCTTCAGTTTATTTGTTTGAATGCAATTATCACAGAATAGTATCAATGAAGTGATTATTTCGATTAAGGCTTAAACTATTACCCAATCCTATATTTTCTGATAATTTTCAAACATATATTACCTGGAATACAGTCTTACGTAAGACCACGAAAGCTAAGCATTACATAATTTATTTGTATTTTTTTTCTGCCATCGATTTTATGATTGCTTTTACTCTAATTTTAAGCTCAAAAACAATGTTTTCATTAAATCTAAAATATATTTCGTCTTTCGATAGGTTTTTATTCTGTTTTATGGATTTAATCGATAAATAGATTATTATTATATATTTCTTTTGCGTTAATATATCTATTCTTCAACTAATCGCTAATAATTAGAGTAATTAAATATTTTCTTTCTTTTAAATTGTCTTCAAATTTGATAATCGATTCAAATAACTGATTGTGTGATAGGTTTTTGGTTTCAAAAATTTGTGTCTCGTTTTTCATCGCTTTTAGACAGCAGTTAAACATTTCATTTAATTATTAATATTACTATTATTTGCCTTTTAATTACAAAAAACAAAACAATTGATTAATAAATTGTTGGCATTTTTCAAGATTCTGACCAAAGAGTTGTTCGTTTAGAAGAATAACAATTAGTTTTCATTTAATATTTACTTTTGGTTTGAATTAATTCATAAAATGATTAATCAATAAATAAAAACTAATTGGAATCAGAAGTGAAATAATCGATGAAATCAGTGATAGTTTTGATTCAAATTAAATGCAAGTCTTTAGCAAAAGTATAAAAATTTGTTTTTTTGTGTAAAATTTTCACTTTTAATTAGATTTTTATTAAAAAACATTATTTTCTTATAAAAATTAATTACTATTTGATTATTAATTGGTTTATAAATAATAAAAGCAAAATATATCTACAAAATCATGAATTCCTTCAATACTTTGCCCATTGATTAAAACCATCGTCTAATTTAAGATCACTTTTGAATTCATTAATGAGTTTTTAAAATAAAAATGAAGTGATTTTTCAAATATTAGTCTGTTTTGAGTAAATGGTTAGAAATAATAAAAATTTGATGAATTTATTCAACGATTTATGAATAGAAATGAATAAAAAATATTTATTTCCAATGAAATGTATTCTTTGATAGACTTATTCCACACAAATGTATGGATTTCTTCATTTATATAGATGTCTGAGCAATGACTCGCATTTAATTGTCTCAAAGCCTACCATTGATTTGAGGACTGATTTCACTTATGATTCGCCGGATTTCTAAACAATAATTCGTTTATATCTTTCCCATAATTTTTGGTTAAATGTATTTCTTATACGAATAATTTGATTCAATAAATGCATGAATAGATTTATGGCTCAATTATTCCTAATATGAAAGATCACAGAATCTCGAGAGTGTGAGCACATAATCGCTTGTATTTTCAGTCAAATGCATGGCTCGACTGTTGGGCCATAAAAAATACAAAACAAATGTTTGTACTTAAGATTTGTTTTTCTGTTTTTAAATGCTATGCGAAACAAAATGACCACAAAAACCAACCGTACATTTAGGTCATCGCAATGTCGGCGCCGTCGTCACTGTCTTCGGTGGCCTCTTCGCAACTCCTGAGCTCCGGTTCGCGGATTTCGGTGAGGAGTCGGATCAAGTTATCCAAACCGAGGGTAAAACCATCGGTTGAGGACTGACTTGAGAAGTGGGTGTGTGCGAAGTCAATCATACGAATGTCAATCTTTTGGTGCGCGAACTGTCGCGAGTGGTCGCTGTGACAGACATATTGTAGCCGTCGAGTGCGCTGGTCTTTCGCTGACTTAACACACTTAAGTTCAACACTACTGTCCATACTGTCCATTGAAGAGTCGTCTTCTTCTTCACCACTACTCAAGTTTGGCCTCTTTCGGCTCACTGTATTGGTTGTTCGGCGGCCGACACAGCCCTCACTTACAATCAACAGAGAAGTGGAGAAGAATCTGAGTGTCGAACGTAAGTCCTCTACTATTGATTGCAATTCCTTCAGTCGTTTGATTATACTTGAGATCAAATAATGGCGACCTTTGAAGTACTCCTAAAAGTCACGCAAAAGATATGTTTATTTGAATAATAATTATCTGTTTATGTGTTTCACACGTTTTGAAAGCAAAACCAAAAATTTTTAAGAAATTCGAAACATTTGATAAACAATTCAATCATTTTT
>JAQFXL010000624.1:0-18430 GCA_034693445.1 Edwardzetes edwardsi
TTGTCATCAATCGATAAACTGGCCATGATACTGAAGTTTACTTGGAAACATTGTAACAAAAAAGGCATAGATATAACAGATTACTCATAAATATAATTGAATTTCTATTGAAATCGGTTTAATTTTTTCAACATTTACTTGAACTCAAACTTAATGATAATGACGACAAAATTAATCGAATCAGTAGTGAAGCCATTTTAATGAAGAAACCCCCAATTTTTAACTTCATACCTACACTTTTTCATTTTTAAATGACCATATACCTATTCCTCATCAAACATTGACCAACACTTTGAAAAACATTGATTTTTTTAATGCAAATTGTGATATAAGTTATATACAGTGTTTTTGTGACCCCAGTTTTTCGCTGAGCGGCACGCTTTGACTCTTAGTTAAAGTTAAAAGTTGAATTAAGTATATGGTTTTCCATTAAAAACGTACAATTCAAGACCACCTATATAACGTTACAAAACCTATAGCTATGAAACGATTTTCAGCTAAATTTTTTCAATTAGATGCTCTTTAACACATACATGTGCTCTGAACACAACCAGATTCATGTGCTTTAATAACAAAACAAATATTCATTTAATATAAAATTTGATGTAATTATCACAAGTAGTTCCAGAGATACCAAACCTGTCGACGAACCGGTGATCGGCGGGTACACTGGAGTGCCATTATAATGAAGACGATTGGCTTATTCTGTTCAATGAACGGTACAATCTGTTCATTATAGAGGAATGTTGGTTATAAGGCACTATTTATGATATTGATGTCTATTGAAGTGGATCTGGAATCTAGAAGTTGTCAATTATAGAGAAGAGTTCATTATATAGGATGTTCATTATAAAGAAAAATTCATTATATAGGATGTTGATTATAATGACACTTTAGTGTATATATTTGGACGCAGTTTATGTATGAAATGGCTGTTTGTTGACATGAAATCGCGTTTTGTGTAAAACGTTTCAATCATTTCATTGTTTATTATTTTTAATCATTTAATTAAATCACTGGAAATAACTGAAAAGATGTCGACTTCAGGGCTGAAGGGAAAGGCGGCGAAGACCAAAGTGAAGAACAAAACGCCGGCAGAAATCCAAATAACTGCGGAACAGCTCTTAAGAGAAGCTAAAGAAAGGGATTTAGAAATCGTTGCGCCGCCGCCTAAACAGAAAATATCAGATCCCGAAGAGTTGGCTGACTATCAGCTCAGAAAACGGAAGGCTTTTGAGGATAACATTCGTAAGAATCGATTAGTAATAAGCAATTGGATTAAATACGCGAAATGGGAGGAAAGCCAACAACAGATCCAAAGGGCCCGTTCCGTCTTCGAAAGAGCTCTCGACGTCGACCACAGAAATGTCACGCTTTGGCTAAAGTACGCCGAAATGGAAATGAAAGCCAGACAAGTGAATCACGCCAGGAATGTCTTGGACAGGGCTGTCCTCCTTTTACCCAGAGTCAACCAATTGTGGTATAAATACGTATATATGGAGGAAATGTTGGCCAACGTTGCGGCCTGTCGTCAGGTCTTTGAACGTTGGATGCAATGGGAACCCGACGCCCAGTGCTGGCAAACTTACATCAAGTTTGAGCTCAGATACAAAGAAGTGAATCGCGGCCGACATATATACGCCCGCTTTGTCACCGTTCATCCAGAAGTGAAGAATTGGATCAAATTCGCTAAATTTGAAGAACAAAATGGTTTTATATCCAATTCTCGCGAAGTCTATGAAAAAGCGATTGAGTTCTACGGCGACGACTATTTCGACGAAAAACTGTTTATGTCTTTCGCTAAGTTTGAAGAGAATCACAGGGAATACGAAAGGGTTAGAGTTATCTACAAATACGCTTTGGAACGACTTCCCAGTGATTCCACTCAAGAACTCTTCCAACAGTATTCTCTCTTTGAAAAGAAGTTCGGCGACAGAGTAGGCATTGAAGACGTTGTTATCAGTAAAAGGAAATTCCAATACGAAGAACAGCTTAAGAATAGTCCACAGAATTATGACATTTGGTTCGATTATATCCGACTAATGGAAGCCGAAGAAGACATCGATTCCACGCGAAAAGTGTACGAACGCGCCATCGCTAACATTCCTCCAAAGAAAGAGAAACGCTTTTGGAGACGATATATATATTTATGGATTAGTTATGCGTTGTTTGAAGAACTGGAAGCCGAAGACATGAACAGAGCCCGAGAAGTATATCAGTTCTGTTTGAAACTATTGCCGCACAAGTCGTTCACTTTCGCTAAGTTCTGGGTTTTGGCCGCAAAGTTCGAAATCAGACAAAAGAATTTAGTCGCCGCTCGAAAACATTTAGGAACGGCTCTCGGTATCTGTCCTAAAGACAAACTCTTCAGAGAATACATCGAATTAGAGATTCAGTTACGAGAGTTCGACAGATGTCGTATTCTTTACCAAAAATTCCTTGAGTTCTCGCCTCAGAACTGTTCGGTTTGGATGAAGTTCGCAGAGTTGGAGACCATTTTGGGTGAAGTGGACAGAGCGCGGGCTATATATGAGATCGCTATCGATCAGCCCCGACTCGATATGCCTGAAGTCATTTGGAAAGCATATATTGACTTTGAAGTCGAACAGCAAGAGTTCGAGAGGGCGCGTATGCTATACGAACGCCTCCTGGAGCGCACTCAACACATCAAAGTATGGATTAGTTTCGCGCGATTCGAGTTCGAAGCCTCCGCCGGCAGTGACTCCGGTATCGCACAGACGAGAACTGTCTTTGAAAGGGCTAATAAGGCGCTTAAGAACTGTGAGGAAAAGGAGTCGCGTCTAATGCTTTTGGAGGCCTGGCATGAGTTCGAACAACAATACGGAACCGACAATTCGAGAGGAGTTGTCTCCCGACAAATGCCTAAAAAAGTCAAAAAGAGAAGGAAAATACAAACAGAGGACGGATCGGACGCCGGTTGGGAAGAATACTACGATTACATCTTTCCGACAGATGAGGACGCGTTACCGCACCTCAGGTTCTTAGAAATGGCCAAAAAATGGAAACAATCACAACAGGAAAGCGGACAGCAGTCCACTGAAGCATAAAATAGAACTCATTTGAAAGACATTCAAATCAGTTGTATATTATTTTTCAAACATTTTTTCATTAAAATATCAAAATTGCATTCAATTGAATATTTGGTAAAAATTTGTGAATCACTCCAAGTCTTCAGGTCTTACCGGATGTTGTAATGGAATTATAGACTTCTTATGTTTATCTCGAGGTAACGCTTTTCGCATATCTATAACACATGATATCAATCAAAGAAGTTATCATTCTTTCAAACAAATCATACCAAAGGCGTCTTCGTCCGGATCTCCTGAATAGTATTCTAATACTCTTCTGTAAACACTATATCCGAGTCTTTTATACATATCAACGGCCACTCTATTGGATACTCGAACGAAAAGGTCGACAAAATAGGCCTGTTTTCTAACATTCACACCAATTGACGCAAATTCATAACAAAATTTAGACAATTGTTTGAAACTCACTTTTCGGAGGTCTGTTCCAAACCCTTCATAAGTTTGGCGGCCAAATTGAGGCGTCGATATTGCGGGGCAACACTCAGAGCAGTGACGTGTCCGTGCCATTGATCGCCCTGACCCTCAACTTTGCCCATAACTTAATCAAAAGTTAAGTAGATTTGTGGTTAAAAATAGAGGCTTACTGTAGCCCATTATGTCTCCATTTGGCGCCTCAACAACTTGGAAGTATTCCGGCCAATGAGCCAAATATTGTAAATAAAAGGAAAGACCGTATGTCTCAGTCAATGGATCCAAATTACTGTCAACATTATTTGAAAGGATAATTTAGCTTGATCAATTTATGCATTTGATTGTTCAAAACTAACACATTATTGAATCTAAACATATCATCGCAACGGAAGGGACGGATTGTTGTCATCGTTTGTCCTAAAATCTGACCAAAAGATTAATTGACTTAAACTGAGATTCAATTAAATAAAGTTTCAAACAATTTAATCAAAACTTCAATTTGTCCGACGAGTCAACCATTGCTTTTATGACATGTCTGGCATTTAATACAATTTAATACTTTTTGATAATTAATTTTAGTTCATTTCAATAGAGTCTCAGTTAAATAAAAAGTACCAAATTTTCTAATTAATCAGTTGATATCAATATTGAGTGAATTTATTTAAAATATTTTTCATTCAAGTTTTTAAGCCTTAATTTTACTGAAAATTTGAATCTTTTAATCGACTCAATGTTTAAATTCTTGTTCAACCAAATGGTCAATAGATTTGAGTCAATTCAATGCACAGACTATCTAAGGCTTAAGCTGTAAAGAAGTTATGCCATTTGTGTTAATAGCATAAACTAAATACTTTTATCAAATATTACAAAAGATGTGTAAGCTAGCACAATTTCAGGCAAATTTCTCTTTAGATTAATTATTGTGTGAATTAATATATTGTGTGAATAAATGAATGGGATTTAAGTGAATCAGTACTAAAGGGTTTGATATGTTTTGAGTGAGAGATGGCGTATCTTTCAGTCACTCATTCAATACTAGTGCTGAGCGTTAGTATAGTTATTGGTAGTAATTGTGGCGTCGATTGAGTCGATCATTGGTTCAGTGGTTCAGTTGTGCCAATTGTACGGAATTGGGAACTCATAATCGAGAGTACGAGTCCTGTTTTCAGTGCATCCTCTCATCTGAAGGTAAGAACATCTAAATTATCTTCACTTTTGTTTCTTTAAATGAATGCGTATTCGGTTTTAAAGCAAACATTGCTTGCGATGAGTGGTTCCCAAAAGAGTCATTAGTTTAATATCGGATCCAATTTAGACATATTAGGAGACAATATTGAATGCTAGCACTGGTAATGTTTGGAGACAATGCCCTCCCTCTGCCTATGCTATCGGTATATCCTTTGCTTATGTCTATCGCAATGATCGTAAGCATAGCATCGCATAAACTCATTCAATACATCTTTCCTTTTGCTCTGACTCTGAGTTAAGGGCATCAGTGGATGACCTCAACTATTGTCAATTGAAAGCAAATCTTTGTAAAAATGTTCTTCACTTTCATTAGTTTTGTTTACATAACAATAATTTTCCGGATAATTAAGTCCTGTCTTCAAAGAGCTATCGTTTGAACACTAAATAGAAAACAATTTCAACAAATTTCTCACATTTTTGTCGTTCGTATAAAAGATTGGCTCAAATTACAGCAAATCGACTCTAAAGTCGATTCGAGATATAGTTTGTTGTCTCGAATTACTAACAAAAAATAAATTCAATTCAAAGCAAAGCTTTCAACAAATGTCTCATTCAATCGATTAAAGCCTTTCGAATCATAATTTTATGAAAATCCTATTTTATCCCATTTTATCCCCAGAGAGCAAAGTTTAGAACCAATAGAAACCAATTTAAGTAACAATTTGTTTGATTTTATAAAGATATAGAAAAAGAAGAAATAAACTGTTCTTTAAGTTATTCAAATGTTCCACTGTTTTCGGTACTTGATTTTTCCGGGGGTATAGTCGAATAGGTGATGATGATGGGGCAATGATGATGGGGCAGTGATAATGGGGCAATGATAATGGGGCAATGTCGATGGGGTAATGATGATGGGGCAGTGATAATGGGGCAATGTCGATGGGGTAATGATGATGGGGCAGTGATAATGGGGCAATGTCGATGGGGTAATGATGATGGGGCAGTGATAATGGCCCCAATTTGTCGGGCATTTTAAGTAATTAAAACGAAGACTGGATTTAAGCTAAATTCGGCTCAAAAACCCGGAAATTTATAACAAAACGGCCAAAATAGTCCCTTTTTGATTTGGACTTTTTACACTCCACTGCCGTTATAATGGAGACGATTGTTCTTAAGAATCTGTTGATTATAACGGCAGTGTATTGAAAAGGTATTCAAATAAAAGGTTTATTATTTAAATGACATTATAATTAGATTTTACGTCAAATACTGATATTTATTGTAAATAATGTTATTTTCCACTCTAAGAGATTTGAGTGAGTTTTGAGGTTTCTCTGAATTTAGTCACAGTTTTGTTAAATTTTTTGTTGATTATAACGGAGTAGTTTTAGTACTGTTTTAGTTCTAAAGTGGTATAAGCATAGCGTTGATAATAGAGGAGAAATAAATGTTGATTTTAAGCGACTGTTTTTAACATTGATGTCTATTGAAGTCCATTCTGAATCTAGAAGCTGTTGATTATAAAGAAAAGTTGATTATACAGTGTGTTGATTATAACGGCAGTGGAGTGTATTTGAATATGTTTCCAATACAATGTCGTCATAGTCAACATCACTCTATAATCAACAGATTCTTTCAACTAATCTTGTTCATTATAATGGCACTCCAGTGTATTTCCATTATTTCAAACGTTTTGCGTTTTTAATCAAAAGTTAATTATTAATAAAATTAGATTAAAATAAATAATCGATTCATCAAAAAAGTCGGATCAATGGACAGCCATTTTTGACTTTTACAAGAGGCTAATCGATGCCCTCTAGTTTGTACCAAATAACAAATTTGTTTATCTAATCGAGTGATTGCATGTATATCTTATGATTTAGCCTAGATGACCACTTCAAGTTGTATTTCCGTTTGACACTTACCCATAGAATTTTGTAACCCCTTTACCCTTGCAATTGATAAGCTTAGCGACCAATTATTGACTTTATAGATCGTCTTCCATCTCTATCTATCTAATGCTTTGATGAGCTTGGACAATTTTTGACCACAAAATTACTGTATCTCTTTCACCAATTGTTTTCAATGAAAATATCAACTACTGGTATGAAAGTCTAGTGGTGAAGGGTCTAGTCTAGGGTAGTTTTATTTTTTAACTCAAAATGAATATCTCATAATATATAGTGTGGTTACCGTCTTCTCAGATTAAAATCAACAAACTCTTCAACTTTAGGTAATTCTTCCGAAATTTTAGCCAAAAATCTTGGAACGGATCAGGGGGTGAACAAGACGGGGAAAGTAACCACATTCGGGCTAAATCCAGTTTAAATCCTTTAATCGGATAAAATTATAATTTTGTTTTAAATTGTCTTAAATACAATTTAAGTCCAGTTTTGGCGACCATTTTGTTTAAAATTAAGGGTGAAATGTCATTTTGTCTCTCTGAGCGCTCAAACTCGGGGATTTTTCGTATCAGGAGTCGATTTTGGGATGATTACCTCCTTGCTGATCCCTGCGTAAACCACATTGAAACGCGAATTTAGTAGGATTGGCTTATTTAAGCTTGCTTATTGCTCAATAATTTCATATTTAAACACTTCACTATAAGATCCTGATTCGGCGAAAAGTGATGGAACGGATAAAAATGACCCTTCTTTTTATCTATCCTTTGTATACTAATAGACTGATTGCTCTTTTAAACTGAATTTAGAGTATTTGAAGCGAAGTTGAGATTTTGTCTGTCTTTCGGTCACTGTTTTCAAAATACATTGAATTATTTATTACCGAAGTCTACAAATTATCAATTCATGTAAGGAATTGCTTTTCATTTATTAAATTTTATTTAAAATGGTTAAAACAGGTGATAAATGGAGGCTTTTCGACAAAATTAATGAAAATTCAAAGGATTTTCAAACGTTATTAGAGGGACGGCCTTAAAGGTCAATCAAATTATGACCAATGATAAATTATTAAAGTTTAATTGAAACTGAACTTCAATATGTGTTTATTAAAGACTTAATTCTAACGAAAATAATATTAATTGATCATTTAATTGAAAAGTTATAGCATTTTTCCTTGCACACATCCTAAGTTCGTGTATCTGTAGAAACCATAATTAGTTTGATCTAAAATTGGCGCAAAAATTATCAATTGTTTAGTTTTAAGTTTAAATTTTAGAATTGATCGCCAACTGAGTCATTTGCATTTATCTGGGAGACCACCTTGAAAACCACTTGGAGATAGGAAAGGGATCATTCAAAGAGGAGAAGCTATGTTAGTAGTGCTGATCAATATATATAATTAAATGACATAAAGATTTAATTGACTTTTAAATTCAAGTCTATCTGAAAGCTCTGAAAACAATCTGCTCTTAAGGTCTTTGAACTGAGGCAGCACATCATTCGACCGTTTGATGTGAAGTTCATATTATATGAGCCAAAACTTGCTTTTATTGTTTATCATCTGTTCTCTGCTTTTTAGGTTATGTTATCCTATCCTATGGTAAGCAGACATTAAACGAATGTAGTGTTCAGTAGTCGAGTTCATCGGAAACTCGTCTTAACGCCAACAGACGACCGCTTTTATAGTGGTTTTAACTAAAACTTTTAGTGCAACGCAATCATTGCAATCAAATGCAATACGTATTCAATATCTGATTATTTCCTTACATTTTAAATGATTTTTTGCTATTAATTGCGATTTCTTTCAAACACTTGATTTGTATTTGTGTTTCATTTAAAAGTTTTCAATTAATTTTCGAAACAGTTTTTCATTAATGGATGTCTTTTATTGCAGTGTATTTTTGGCAGTTTTTTGCCCAATACTATCGATACTTGTAATAAGTGTTGGCCTCCGGAAGGCATTTAACAAATAATAATAATGATTAGCAAAAAAGTGGCCAAACATAAGAATAAAGTAAAAGTTGAAAAAAGTAAGCAAAAGATCCCGAGTAAGAGACGGTCGACCACTAAGTCTCCAAATTGTGGTCCAAAACAAATTCAAATCAATAGTAAAGTCTCCAAATCGACAAAGTTTTCCATTAATAAGAAGATAAGCGATAAAAAATCGGAGAAATCGAGTCATAAACCAGAGCCTAATGTCAAGAATTTGCGATTATCTGCAAAAAACGAGTCAAAAGATAATAAAACCAATAAGTCTTCAAAATCTTCGAGGATTAAAAAGATTAAAGAAATCGCTAAAAAGGTTAAAACGAAAACTAGTGATACCGTCAAAGAAGTTATTAAACGAAATCTTAGAAATAATTGTAAATTTGAAAATCAGAGCAAAGAAACTAAAATGAAAAACAATGACAAAGATTTGGTAAAGACTATGACTAAAACCAAAAGTTCTAAACGAAGTCCTAATTGTGTTTCAAATGGAGACAACGAAAAAATTAGTCTAAGAAATGGTTCACAAATAACTACAAAATCCAACTTATGTTCAAAATTATTGTCAACTTTTGATTGTATAAAATCATCGAATAATAGCCCAAAACCACTAATTTCTGATTCAAAGGCAAAGTTAAGAAATTATGTCAAAACACAAACAATTAATCAAAAAGATAAACAAAAAAATTGTGAAAATTTACCAAAAATTAAAGAGATTAGAGGGAAGACTAAGTCATCTGCGGTTAAGAAGACAACAAAAAGTGAAATGAAATCCAATAATAAAAAGTCAACAAATTGTGTGAAAAATAAAAGCAAAAAAACTAAACAAACTTTGAATAAAAAGAAGTCAACGAAAACTAAAAAGAAGTCGAATAGAGTTGATGTCAAGTCTCCATTGAACTCAAAGAAAGACGAACGAAAAATGAATGGTTCATCTGTGGTAAAAAGAGGACCTAGGTTGGCAAGTCTCAATGCCAGCGCAAAAGTTAGGCTTTTGTGCGAAAATGAAACGATCGAAGACTCAGTCAATCGCTCGAAAGACAATCAAAATTCAGGTAAAGAAAGCGATCGAAGAAAGAGATTTACAAAAACTACTGAAAATCAAAAATCTGATCGTAAGTCGACTAAAAAACGGAATGATTGCAAAGCGTTGGTTCCGGTGGACAATAGCCGTAAGCAGTTGGCGGTTAGAAAACGTAAATTAGTTGACGACAGCATAGAAATAATCGACACCCGTTCCTCCAAACGAATGGCGAGTCTCAATGCCTCCGCTATAATGGCCGCCAGTTATTTGCCCGAAAGTTTCAAAAGAAGTAAATTCGTTGAATCCAATCGAAGCAATAATTCGGTGGAAATGGTCAGAGAAATGCAAACATTCAGTCATACAGTTTCCAGGTTTGAAATCACTCCGTCTGTGAACGGCATGAATGGTATTCACGTAAATCATATGAATGAAGTCTCCCAACAAAACAGTGTTATTCTTGGGACACAAAAACATGAAACCATCGAAACTGTAAAGCAGTTGAAAGTAAGCAATAAAATCAAAGACAGACTCTTAGGTATCGCACGACTCGAACGCCATGAAAGGGCCAAACAAAAGAAGAGAGACTACAAGAAACAGAACGCAGGCAATGATCAAAGTATTGCTGACCAAAGTCTAGTTCCGGGCGGAGAAGTGTCTGGATTTCAAGCGACAAAAGTTCAGGTGACGAAAGTGACGCACATTAACACATCCAAAGGCATCAAATGTGTGGACAAAGACAAGAAATCTGGTCATCAAATTGATTCCATACTTAAATCCGACTCATCGGTTGTGCATAAATATCAGGTGCAGACCAAAGCCACGATTCAAATGCAGACCACTTATAACTCACCGAACGGCCCAACTGTTGCTAACTTGACAACAATAACAGCCTCTCAGCCAACGGCCACTACAGGTACTGGACCGCGGATGCAGATACATTTGGCCGACGCTCATATGATACCAGCGTTAACCTCAGGACAACCGACTTATTTTAATTTGAGTGGAACAGCACCAGCAGTGGTTCAGGTCCACAACAATCATTACCAGACAATGGGGACATCAACGCCAAGCCTAACCCCAATGCCAATCATCAGTTTGTCAGACCCTTACCCAACACATTATAGCAGTGCCTTTTCGGTGCCTCACTTCGCAACTCATTCACATCCCACACAAACCCCTTTCAACTATTTCAATGCTGGTCTCTATCAACCGGCGGGTCCTCTTCTTCAAGCTTTTCAGGACCCGTGTCTAATTCACAAACCAATACCATTCCATCCGCCGGCCCCTCAAGTGGGTCATATCCATAGTGGCACTCAGTTCTCTAATTCTACTCAAACGGGTCAGACATTTACAACTGAAATGAGTCAACCGTTTGCTACGAGCACTCAATTTTACCCTCAGTTGCAAAACCCAATTAGAACTCCTCAGACGGTTTTCTTTCAAGCACTGCCTCAAACCAATGCCACTGCGTTCACGCTTTTGAATCCAGGCGTTCCTTACGCTCACCCGACTGTCATAAATAGTGACCAATTCGTGACGAATCGGGAAAATCCTATTCTCGCGAACGAAACAAATTTTTTAAATCAAAACATAAAAATAAATACAAATAATAAGAACACTTCAGTTCATACATCAGTTCTTACATCAAAGGAAAGACAGAATATCTCTAAAAGTATTCAATGTTCGCCTCAAAGTAGAAATCAATTAGTAATGGAGTCAACCCTTGAAAACCAATTCTGTGATTCGACTAATAGTTCTGTTCGAATGTCTGATGACATCAACAGAAAATCAGTTAATTTAGTTGAATCGCAAACCACTAAAAAGAGTAATAAATCGGACCATAAATGCGATAAAAAGAAAAAGTCTCTACTTTTGAAACCTAACCGAAAGAGCGATGAAGTGCTTATTGTTCGCAATAATCGCAACAATAGTTTGCAGACTCTTTCGGTTAAACATCAGAGCCATGAATCTGTAGACAAGACTCTGAAGAATACGTTGACGCCATTGAACTCAAACAAAACCAATAATTCAAATAATAGATTAAATTCTAACAACAAACAGATGAAAGCCGTTTGTGTTCAGATCGACACATCATTGCCTTCGGTTTCAGTGCCATCGATCCCCTCCCCATCGAGTGGTCACTTGATGTTGAAAAAATCAAAGAAGCGTTTCTCTCACGGCTGGTCGTGGGAGGGGTCGCCTCAAAACAAATATGTTTATCTCAACGTAAGTTTTGCTTTCAATTCATTGAATTTATGATTGAATTCTCTGATATTCTAATGATTAGAACGAAGAACAATCATATTTGCGAAAATGTTATCCAGCAATTCGTCACAATGAGGGCGATATCATTCAGGTTCGAGACTGTGTTCTACTGAGAAGTGGTCCGCGAAAGACAGACTTACCGTTTGTGGCTAAGATCGCGGCGCTTTGGGAGTCACCCGAAGGTTTGTAATGCAATTTATAGTTTGTATAACTAATGAAGTCCTCCGATGCGTCCTCAGGCGAGATGATGATGAGCCTCTTGTGGTACTACCGTCCAGAGCACACAGACCTCGAGTATTACTCCAATCAGATGTGTTCAGAGATATTCGCGTCAAAACACCGGGACATCAATAGCGTTGCCTGTATTGACGACAAGTGCTTTGTCTTGACTTACAATGAATTTTGTCGATATAGACGTTCAAAACTAGAGAAACATTCATTGTCTCGAATGTCAGTCTCTCTGAGCGCATCGGTTGTTCCTCCATTGGATGAGCCCTATCCCAGAGCTAAACGAATGCCTCCGATTCGTGTTTTTCCTGAATTAGTGTTTTGTTGTCGTAAAGTATATGATTACAGACAGAAACGAATCCTCAAAAATCCCATTTGATTTCAACTTTGATTTCATTTATATATTGAATATATTTAAGAAAATATTTATAATTTTAGAAAATAGAAAGACTTATAAATTATATTAAATTATATATTAAATGAGTTTTTATTTATATGAAAATTATATTATATATTGAGTTACTTATAGTAGAATAGAATCGCATTCATTACTATTGCATTAAATTATTGAATATTTGTTATTAATTTATTATAATTACTATTAATATATTAATTATTTGAAACAATTTTTGATTTTGTATTTAAATTATTTGTTTTTATTAATTTTCATCGAAACCAAGAATAGAATAAATCAATTAAATCAATAAAATGCGGAAAACTTTCATTTAATAAACAAAATTCAAATGAAATGAACACAAAATTACTCCAAAATGAGTATAAATTGTAAAGTGATTCGTAAAAAATAGTAAATTATTTGAATTGTAAATAAAATCTATGAAAATATTGATTATTCAATGGTTTGAATCGGAATCGAAATTTTTGCGGATTTGCCGAAACCAGAATCAAAAGTCGCCAATAAATGAGTGTTTGAGTCACTTTCGACCTTCTTTTTGGTCCATAAAGCGATTGAAACTTTTTGATTCGGACCAATCATCAACTGAGACGCCGACAGTTTGATCGCGTTTTCGGGCTTTTTATTTTGCATACATTGAAGACAAACGCGAATTAGATTTTCTTTAGATTTGTTTCTCAAATGAATTTCTTTCCATTCGTTTGACTCCAAACTTATCGATGTTTTCGAGCACTGAAGCAATGGTTCCGTCAGTTCTCTCTATTATACAAATTTATAAATGAGATAAAACTAAAATAAGTGTCAAATATGTGTTACCTTTGGCCAGAATGTGGCACTCAATCGAAATATTGCCAATACATTGCTTTTAAGAGAATCAGTTGACACCGTTAGACACGACTCTGTTTGATGCACACCATATGATTGAATTCTAATTGGGATTTGCATTTCATATTGTGTTTTAGTCACTAAAAACAATGTGTTTGCGTCCGGACACCGAAAGGTGTGTAACGCGCTGTTCGGATATCTATGAATTGGCTCAAAGATAATGCATTTGTTTGGTTCCAAACACATCTTTAGTGGTATTTCATTGATTATATGCCGATTAGATATAAATAAATTGATTGTTTCAGTTCCAGAACTGTCTTCAAATAAATGGTAATTGAATTCAAAACATTTGGAGGTAAATAATGGCCTTTTTATGACCATTTCTTCAGCTCTAATGTTACAAATGACAGACAATGGACTTATCGGTAAATTAATGCCTTCAATACAAACATAAATCTGAAAGTGGATGGAAAAAGAGCCCGACTTTAACGGAATGATCGTAATCTGATCCGTG
The DNA here is from genome assembly GCA_034693445.1 of Edwardzetes edwardsi. NCBI lineage: Eukaryota > Metazoa > Arthropoda > Arachnida > Sarcoptiformes > Ceratozetidae > Edwardzetes > Edwardzetes edwardsi. Next base: position 13,865 of record JAQFXL010000624.1, read on the forward strand.
AGAAGTCCGTCATAAAAGGCGGGGATATTAATTGGTTGCTTCGGATACGATATTTGAAGACTATTCAAATTGTCGGCATTTGTTTGCAATTTTATTTCTGCTCGGAATGAAGTAATCGACAAATTTCTGGCTTTTAAATAATTGAGTTTGAATTCCACAAAACATCCCATTGTGAGCGACAATACGTTTGGCGACACAAACAATAGCTGATTCAGATTTAAAGCCTTTCCATTCGATAAACTGATTGACTGAACATCACTAGCGTTTGGCATAGAATAGGTCTGTCCGAGTGATGTCATTGTTCCCAAACCAGATGTAACAACACTTTTACTTTTGATTGAATCAATACTTTCCTTATCCGTCATATCTTCACATGAATTGAGAGTAGAGTTGACACTCGGAGTAAAAGACTTTTCACTTTGAATATCTTCAGCAGAACAAAGAGAAACCATTGAATCGGATTTACGTTTTCTGTTCTTTCGTTGAATAAGTATTTTCGCCGAATCTAATGTATTGTTCGAAGACTCGATTTCATCGAAAACAGAAGCAAAAGATTCGTTCAAAAGTGAAAAATCATTTCCAGAACCGCTAAGTGTTTTCAATTCAACTGAAGTGTCCTTTGGTTTCAATGTTTTCTTAGAAATTGGTTCCGAGCGGTGATTGAAATAAGATGTAATCGATTTGCTCTCAAAATCGGAATTTGGAGAACGAAAGGTCTGATTGATATCGACTTTCAATTCTTCAGCTCTTAGTTCCAAATCTGAACATTTACTCAAAGATTTAAAGCTATTACCGCCTAAAAGTGATTCGGTTTCCAATTGTCCGCTTTTAGATGAAAAACTGTTGACCCGAACGCCATTCAAGTCTTCAAAATAATTGACTGAATTGTCTGAAAATTAATCAAATGTTAAATCAAAAGAATTAAAACAAATTAAGTCTTACTCTGAAAGTTAGAGACACTTAACAGTGATTCACAAATAGAAGAACTCATATTTGGGAAATCCTTTTTGACCGGAGATAAGCCTAAACTGTTATTCCATGAAATGCATTGAGTATTGTCTTCGATGTTGTCTTTCGTTTCGATGTTGGCTTTGGTTTCGATGATGTCTTCCGTTTCGATATTGTCTTTCGTTTCGATGTTATCTTTGAATTCGAGGTTCTCTTTTGATTCAGATTTTTGGTTATCGACACAAAAATTATTTCCAAACAATTGTTTTTTGTTATGAAATGCAAACAAATTCCTTCTTTTGCTAACATTTGTCTTCACGTCAAGACTTGGCGTTAATTTGGAATCGATTTCTTGGTCTGACAGCAGTTGAAAACTGAAGTTTGAATCATTGATTTTGCGCTCAGAAGCAGTGGTTATGTTAAGGAATTGCATCTGATTTTCACTCAATTCTTCAATGTCTTCATTTTCGATGAATTGATTTGAATTGTTTACACCAATTGTCAACTCTTTAAAGAACGTATTGTTTTCCCCAATTTTACTCAAATTATTAATTAAATTTTTAAAATCAATATTTTTATCCATTATTTGCGAAAACATTTAAATTAAAGTAAAAAACATGAAAACATTTCTGGCATTTAAACAGCGGTTTAAAATTTTGAAGCAAATCACGTGATTCGCAGTTTTCAAACTTAGGGGTCAATGCAATCGGAAAACTATAATATTATAACAAATATTTAATATTTTTAGTTCCAGTTTTAATAATAGTTTTCAATTAAAGTAACCTTCAAATGCTTTAAATGTTTGTTATTTTAATCTTCAAACTTATAAATCTTCAAAAAATATGACTCAATCTTAAAAAAAATTACTTTTGAAAATAATTGTGAAATAACTGAAAACATCTCTAAATAAAAGTATTATTAAAACTTTTGGCGCTTTTTTTACTGTTTGTGAAAAATGTTTTGTCAATAAAATCATTATTTTGGTCACAGTTTACAGTAATTAACGATTTAAAGAAAATATCTTCAAATGGCAAAAGTTTTGAGAATTAGTCGCAAAGAGTTGCATAAAAGGCTTCAAATCTGTGGTCTGAATGTCTTGAGTTCAGCGCTGACTCTAATGGAAAGCGAAGTATTGAACGCCTATCCATCTTATGATTCAATAGACGACTTCATCAAACAGTTTATTGATATTGTGGTAAATGAGCACAAATTGGACTCTTTTATCATCGATTCAAAGACTGCACAACAAGTTATCGATCAGTTGAGAGAACGTCGAGTTTCCCGAACCGTTGACAATGAATTGCTGGTCAAGAATGTGGTCAATAGTAGTGATCGAAAAACCAATAATAAGTCTTATTTACAGCATTTAAACCAATTGTCTAAACATTTGGAAAGACATCAGATTTTCAAAACGTCAAAGAACTTTAAAATCACAAAAATTGATTCATTGATTACTTGCGAAGAAACCATTGATTGCATTGTTTTTGGTTTTCTTTTCAAAGATTCGACGAAAATCAATGAGTTTGTCATCGAAGACAATTCTGGAAGAGTTCCGCTCGTCTTCACAGATGAAACTCAATTTAGAGATTCGCTGATAATTGAAAACAGTTTTGTTTTAATCGAAGGAACTTATAATTCCTCGAAAGACACTCTTTTGGTCGAAAGCATCGGTCAGTCGCCGCCAATTGACTTGAATTCGACTATCGATACGTCAAATAGTTTGCAACGAATCGGTCGAATGCTTGTCGTCTTATCTGATATCCATTTGGATGACAACAAGACTTTAGACAAATTGCAAACTCTATTCACAGGATATGACTCAATGGTTCCAATTCCAGACTCTTTCATATTTGTCGGCGATTTTCTCAGCAAATCGTATGAAGACGTCTCTCATTTCAAAGGTTTTTCTCTTTTATTTTATTATTTATTTTCAACAAAAAAGACTACTTTTCATAGAATCCCAGAATATTCTGTTACTAAGAATTATTCAATGCATAGAAATTTGGTGTTACCCTGTTACTAAGTAACTTTCCCGGCTATTATTCATTTATAATTCAAACATGAATTTTGCAAGCTATTGTACTTCAGAGATGGGTCAGGGGATATGTTTTGACCAGAAATCCTGACCGAAATTACTTATTTGGGACTAAATTTGTTTTTTTTGGTATAATTTTTAAATTTCATAGATTCTATTTAAATCCCGTTTCTGTGAATTTTTAACTACATTTACCGATGGGATGTAGTATATAGATTCTTCGATTGCACCCCACCCCCACGAAAAGAAGCAGTGCTTCAAAGACCCCTCCTTTGCGAGTCCTGTTATAAATGTATATTTGAGAAATAATTGTCATAACATTCTTAAAAGTAATGATTGAAGAAAAGGTTACTTTTGTTTCGGCAGACTTTGTGTTGTAATTGTGTTTCAATAGAAATACTGATCGATATTATGATTCGGTTTATTGTCAGCTCATATGAAAAATTTTGTGAATTTGGTTTCGAAATTCGACAAAATCTCGCGATTGTCTCAACTAATATTTGTTCCTGGATACAATGATTGTGACGGACAGGAAATACCAAAGTCAGTCATTCCATTCTTATGAATCATTATTTGTGATAATTTTGTTGAATTTATATAAACAGACATTCCTTTGCAACGGATATGTTTCCGCACTCGACCACAAAAATAGAGAAATACTATTTGGCCACAAATCCGGTCAACATATATATCGACGGCCGACACATCTGTTTGTTTGCTTTTCCTCTGTTAGCAAAACTCAATAAACATATTATACATAATAGCGTTGAAGACTCGTCACAAATGGGCTCTTCATTGGCCAAACATATTGTATGTAACGCTCATCTTAGCGCCGGTGTGTCTAAAGATTTGAACAGTTGTCTGTCATTATTCCATTTGCCCGACTTTTTGCTCTGCACTAACTTCAATGGCAGAGAAGATATTGAGGGAAATGCCTTCAATTATGTTAATCTCGTCGGTTTGCCTTCTTTTTCAAGGGATGGCTTCAAATTCAAAGTCTTGTATACCGACAATAAAATTGTAGAAAATTCTCAAATTCTAGTCTGACTCTCCCTCTACTTGTGCTTCAAAGAGTAAAACTGTGGACATCTGTTTGAAATGAATTGAATGTAAAGTTTTTCCAAACAAATGTCGAAATCCTTGAACTAAAATATGAAGTATTTTTCACTTTTAAATACAAATTTTGTAAAATTAAAATCAAATTATTTAAGAAATTATTCGAATAAAACGATTCCTTCGCTTCCAAAATGTGATTTAATCGCAGAAAATAAAGTAATTAAAATGTTTTTAATTTATTTGTTTAACCGAAGTGTGAATTAGTCCCGTTTAGGTAGAGTCGAGATCGAGAGAATCCACAAATTAAATTTATCTCCTTGCCTCAATGCATGGTACAAAGAGCCTGTTGTTATAACAGAGGCCAAGGTAATTCTTGTATATCACTTGTTTTTTAAATGTAAATTAAAATTTGAAATTTAGGGACAATATGTTTGGGACAATCAAAAGCGATATTTGGGTAAAAATTATTTCAACTTTTATTAGAATTTAAAGTCATTTGAAGCAAATGTTTTGAAAACTTTGAGTTT
>JAQFXL010000625.1:0-18419 GCA_034693445.1 Edwardzetes edwardsi
ATAATATTGTTTGTGATGAAGTTGATATAAGAAAACTTGTTTCTTATAAAGAAAAAATTATTTCACATTTCAAATAAAATATTTGAGTGAATTTTTTGTACTTTCTATATAAATAAAAATCGAATTCCAATATTCTCCTGTTCATAATTCATTATTCATTTGATTAATAAAACATTCACATTATTTTTCGTTTTGAACTTCGACAAGATGAAATTTGCGAAATTTTCAGAATTGCCAAGGTTTATCGACTTTTTGACCCTTTAGGAGGTTCCAGATCGACGCCTCCTTAATACATTTTTTATTAAGAAAAATAATTTAAAAATTTTAATGGGAAGATAATAGGGGGTAACCGGGGCTTTTTTCGAGATACAGTACTTTGATTTTTGAACCACAACGAAAATGTTTGTTTAAGGCGGCTCAACCTCAACTTTTGAAAAAAAATTCAACACAGTTTGTGACGTCTTTGATATTCTATCGATTGACACCAGTTTTAGAATTTTATGTCATCAGGTTCAGGAGATATGAATTTTTAACTGTTTTGAGGTTTTTAGCCCATTTGACCCCCTTCTAGTGTAATGAGGGTCTTGACTTATCCCATCCCCCTATTCTACTTTTGAAAAATCTGTGTCAAAATAAAATTATTTCTTGACAATTATTCATTCGAAAATATACCATCTAATTGTATAGGAATTCCATAGACCAATAGGTTTTGTATGGAAACAATATATTCTGAATAAAATATTACAAATATCGTCTATTTTCGAGCATGGTGAATATTGAAATAGTTCATTTATACAAAATTAACTAGGTTATAATGGTACTATCAAGATAATAATGAAACTTGTTAATTAAAAAAGCAAGATGATTTAATTAAATGGAATTTTAACTTTGAGAGCTGTTATCAAATAAACATGGGTTTTCATATAGGATTCACTGGTTCCGCTGTGTTTTTTAGTATTCCCATTATAATGAATGAGTTTATTGAAAAGCGGGAGAAAGTGCTGCAGAAGCAGCGAGAAATTGATGGGGAAGAGAGAGAGAAGAGGGATGAGAGAGAGGAGAAGGCCAGGAAGAGGAGGAAAGTGGCCGGGAAGGCGGACCCGAAGTCCAAAAAGGTTTTCAAGGGGCTGAAAAATGAGTGGAAAAACCGATTTCCACCCATTAAAATCGAACCCTCACCGAAAGCTGGGCCGTGGGTCCCAAAAGAGTGGAAGACAGTCACCACTCCATCGACTCCACCGAAGTGCCCCATTCCTCTTCTGAAGAGAAGAGAGCGACACTCCATCCCCAAAAAAGATCGGGCCAAATTCACTCCTCGACCAATTAAGAAAGCCGAAAGTGGTGTCGAGTCCAGACAATTGTCTGGCAATAATTCATATATTAAATAATTTTTCTATTTTTTCTTTTTTTCAATTTTTTCATTAAATTCTTTTTAATAAATTTTTTATAATTAATTTTTTTCGCAATCAATTTTTGTTCAAATAAAATTTTTCAAATAAACCATTTTTCAATAAAATTTGTTTTCAATAAAAATTTGTATTTATTTTCTCAATTAAATTTTGTTTTCAATAAATTATAGTTTTTAATAATTTTTTGTTCTCAATAATTTTTTTCGATTTTTTCCCGTTTTCAATAAATTTTTGTTTCCAATATTTTTTTTCGATTTTTTCCCGTTTTCAATAAATTTTTGTTTCCAATATTTTTTTTCGATTTTTTCCCGTTTTCAATAAATTTTTGTTCTCAATATTTTTTTTCGATTTTTTCCCGTTTTCAATAAAATTTTGATTCCAATATTTTTTTCGATTTTTTCCCGTTTTCAATAAATTTTTGTTTTCAACATTTTTTTCCCATTTTCAAAAAAAATTGTTTTTCAATTGATTTTCAGAAAGTTTTTTTCCGAATATTTTTCATATAATTTTTTCAATTTTTCAAGAATAATTATTTGTCATCTCAATCCGGTGGCCATTTTATTTTTATTTTTCAATAAATCTCTAGTAGTGAGTATAACCTTTGAATTGAAAATAACTTTTGATATATCAGTACAAAATAAGTCGCCATTTTGTTTCTATTATTTAATTAATCACTAGTAGTAAGAGAATCTTTCAATTCATTTTTTTGTTTCATACCTCTATATAAGAGATCTGTTATTTCAGATAAATATTTGACAAATGGATTCGAATATCTGTGATTCTGACCGGATCCCCAAAAGAGGGCGTCCAAAGCTCATTGGACCGAAACCTGAGCCCAAACCTAGAGGAAGACCGAAAGGTCCTCCTAAAGAGAAGAAAATGGCCAAAAGAGGACCGAGTAAGTGTTTCCATTGATTCAAATAATATCTTATATAATACCTGATATTCTAAGATTTCAGAACAATTAAGAAAATGCAGTTAATGCATTATTCATTGAAACAAGTGATGGAAGCATACCCTGGATTACCAGAAGAGCATTTCATCCAACACGGGTTCACTGATGGAGAAGACTCTGGCCAGTCTCTTCCAATGCATAGGAAGGTTAAACGAATCCTTTCATTTATTTATGATCCAAAGGAGTGTTCGTTCCCAATAAGCATCAATTTGGTCAGTGCTGTAAAATCTCAAAAGAAATCAAGAGAAAGAATCCTTAATTCTCAGATTTATAGACTTCTTTCAGAGAAGAATGGTAGATCCTATGTATTGGAATCTCTCAAATATGATTTTAATATTGACCATCCTTTATGTCAAATTAATGCTAATCAAACATCTGATTAATAATTGTATTATATGTTCTCATGAATTCAAAATAAATAAATGATTTTCATTAAATTGATTTGTTTTATTTCATTTTTCTGTTTCGTTTTCTTCTATTTTCTTTTTATTATTCTCTTAATCACTTATTATAAAAGAAGCCATTGATTCATAAAATCTTTTCTGTTTTATTAGAGTAGAGGTATAACACCCATTTTCTTTTTATTATTTTTTAAATCACTTATTATAAGAGAAGTCATTGATTTAAAAAATATTTTCTGTTTTATAAGAGTAGACATATAATCGCCATTTTCTTTTTATTATTTTTCAAATTACTTATTATAAGAGAAGTCATTGATTTAGAAAATATTTTCTTATATATATATATAAGTAGAAATAGACGCCATTTTGTTTTCATTTATCCAATATTCCCTAGTAGTAAGTAATCTTTTATTCAAAAATATTTTCTGATATTCATGAGTAAAAATAGACGCCATTTTGTTTTCATTTATCTAATAATCCTTAGTAGTAAGTAGTCTTTGATTAAAAAATATTTTCTGATATATATGAGTAAAAATAGACGCCATTTTGTTTTCATCAATTTAAAAATCCCTAGTAGTAAGTAGTCTTTGATTGAAAAAATATTTTCTGATATTTATGAGTAAAAATAGACGCCATTTTGCTTTCATTTATCTAATAATCCCTAGTAGTAACTGAAGTCTGATTAAAAAAATATTTTCTGATATTTATGAGTGAAAATAGACGCCATTTTGTTTTCATTTATCCAATAATCCCTAGTAGTAAGTAATCTTTAATTTAAAAATATTTTCTGATATTTATGAGTAAAAATAGACGCCATTTTGTTTTCATTTATCTAATAATCCCTAGTAGTAACTAAAGTCTGATTGAAAAAATATTTTCTGATATTTATGAGTAAAAATAGACGCCATTTTGTTTTCATTAATCAAATAATCCCTAGTAGTAAGAAGTCTTTTATTAAAAAATATTTTCTGATATTTATGAGTAAAAATAGATGCCATTTTGTTTTTATTATTCTTTAAACCACTTATTATAAGAGTAGTCATTGATTTTGAAAATATTTTCTTTTTTATTAGAGTAGAGGTATAACAGCCATTTTATTTTTATTATTATTAAAATAACTTAAAATAGATCATTCATTGAAAAATTTCACGATTAAAATATATTTGAATTACAGAATTCTTTTGATTTCAAATGGCTTCAAGTAGTGGGTGCAGTCGAGAACCTTATGTCGCTCTGACTAAATTAAGTCAGTCGTCTGAATTGAGTGACCTCTCAATGAGTTCAGATGAAAACTCAGAAAGTTGCTCTGTTTGTCTGATCAGTTGTGATAAGCTCTGGAGACCTGAGAAAACTCAGAAATGCAATCACGGTTTCCACATCCCGTGTTTTGTCAAACTCTTCTCCACGAGTCGTCAAAGAGGCTCTGCGACATATTGTCCTCAATGCAGAGAAGAGTTGAGACCATTCATTGATCTGAAATTCTGTCCACACAGTTATTTCAATGGCAAGACGGCATTTCGTACTAATGGCCGCGTTTATATACGCTATGGCAAAATGAAAAACGCAATGCGTCTCAGAGAAATGTATGAGGACGAATTGGACAATATGTATGACCAGTCATTTGAGAGTTCAGATGAAAGTTATGACACCAATTATGACAGTGATGATGAAATGAGTGAAACAGATTATGAGTTCGATAATTTACCAGAAGATGGCTTTCCTGTCGAAGAGCATGTAATTGACAGTAATCCTGAAGTTTCATCTGTCAGCACAAACGCGAACGGGATGTCTTCACAAAGTGATTCGGTGTCAGCTCTTGAACGCATAGAACATTCAGAGAATTTGGTTTTCACCGAAGAGTCAGATATGGAGATCATCAGCGATTCTGATTCAGAGATCGAAATTATTTACGAATTAATTATTATTTAGAAAATTATTCAAAAAGTTTTTCAGTATTCTTTCGATCAATAATTCTGTTTTTTGAATATAATTACTTGATTTTGTAATTTTTTCTCTCTTTTGATATCTATTAATAAAAACTATTTCAAAAATACTAATTCGATATTTCGCTCATTTCAACTTGAATTCAAATTACTCAACAAAAGGTGTAGTTGTTTTTTTCAAAAAAAATATTGGAAATTGATTAACGAGTTGTTATTATCTCCGTTCTGATGAACAATTTTGAGTTATTTCAAATTTTTATTTGTTTGTTATAAAGCTTATCAAAATGATCAGAAAATATTATAAATCAAAAAATTTAGGAACATCTCTTCTGGTCAATAGATCCGAACCAGTGTCAGAGGTCACACAACCGTGTCCTCCTGAAGAACCAAGTTTTGAATATGACAGTGATTCTTCAATGAAAAGTATTAATTCAGAAGTGGAGACAATCGATTATCACATTGATTCAGAAACAGATTCATCTATTGATGAAGACGATGAAAATCTTCCTTATTCAGACACTGATTATAATTTTCAAACTCAAGAGGGAAGTGGTCGTACAATTCCACAATCGAATTGGGAACTCATTGAACAAAATGTCATAAGTGAAGTGAACAAATTTTTAGCTATTGAGAAAAAAGCTATTTTCAAAATAAAACATCAATACCGAGACATAAACGAATTGATTGAATTCAAAAATGACATTGAAAATAATTATGTGTCAGCTATAAAACAGATATCAGATGACTCAGATGATGAATCACTAATAAGCGTTTCACTCAAAACGCCAGCAATGGATACATGGGTTTATATTTACCCTATCTTGAGGAAAGATTTAGAAAGAGAAAAATCTCTATTTTTCATTATGCTTCATCGTATGGCTCAATCAAAAACTGAATTTTTGTTGAGTGGTGTAATTGAAGTGAGAATTAGAATTTATAAAAGAGTTATCGGCAACGGACGAACAAAAAAGAGGGCTGTGTGTTATAATGAAGATTTCAAAAAAAATAAGCAATCAATAATAAGAATTCAAGAAAAAGGCCATTCATGTGGTTATTGTGCCATTGCAATTGGAATTAAATATTATGAATTGAATGTTAAAAACAATGCCAGAATAAATTTGTGGAGGAATTTAGTACAGTATCAATCTTGTCAACTGAATGAAGGACGCAAGTTATGTGCGTCATTAAAAATCGATTTCGAGACGTCGATGGATTTTGAAATCGTTGAAAGAATACAGAATTCTTCGGAGTTTCGAAATAAATATCAGATTATAATAATTGATTTCAAAACTGGTGTACAATTATTCAAAGGACCAAATTGTAATAAAGAAATTTTTCTTTTGTGGGATTCAGATGAAAAACACTACGATTTGATCAAAACAATGACAGGATATTTGAGAGCCAATAATTATTGCAAGAATTGTAATAAACAATTCAGTAGTGTAGATCACCATAATTGCTCAATAACTTGCCAAAAATGCCGATCTTTTGGGATTTGTATTTCAGATGGAGAAAATCACTATTGTGATTGCTGTAATAAATCTTTTCTGAATAAGAAATGCTTGGAAAATCACATTAATAACAAACTTTGTTCTCTGCAGAAGTTTTGTAACAACTGTGAAATAATTTACAGTGTCAACAAAAAACACGCGCACGTGTGTGATGAATTTGAGTGTCATAATTGTCACGAATATTATTCCTTCCAACCACACTACTGTTATTTGAAACGATTAGAAAGAGAGAAATTCAACAAAGAAGACCTCATTTTGAAGATCATTGTGACGTTCGATATAGAATCAATGCTTGTTCCTAAATACGACAAAGTTTTTGATCATATACCAATACTGGTTTGTTCAAGAATTGTTTGTTCAAATTGTTGGAACGATGAGACAAATGAATCATCAAATTGTGAGATTTGTGAAGGAAAGAAAATAAGTTTCTATGGTGAAAATTGCATAGAAAAATTCAATGATATGGTTCTGAATGACCTCTCAGTTAAAGCTAATAAAAATGATGGATACGTCTTAGTTATCGCTCATAATTTAAGTGGCTATGACGGACACCCAATTTTCACTAATCTTTTGGAAAGGAAAATGAGAAATATATCACCAATTATGAAAGGAACTAAACTCATGAAAATTGATGTTGATAATGTCAGATATATTGACAGTCTTCTGTTCTTCCAAAGACCTTTAGCAGATTTGAATAAAATGTTCGAAATTCCTGAATCAGCAAAAGGATTTTTCCCTCATTATTACAATTTACCTCTTAATCAAAATAAAATAATTCCTTTCAAAGATTTGAAAGAAGATGACTTCGGACATAAACAAATGTCGTACAAAAGAGCGAAAGATTTCAAAAATTGGTTTGAAAATAAAATTAAATCTGCTGGGATTTTCGATTTCCAGAAAGAATTGAAAAAGTATTGTGAGAACGATGTTGAAATATTAACACAAGCAATTATGAGATTTCGAAAGCTTTTCAAATCAACAACAGGTTTAGATCCTCTTAGCCGGTGTTTTACTTTGGCCTCAATAGGTTTAGAGTTTTTTAGAACTGAGATACTTGAAGAAGGTCGAATTGGAATTACACCAATAAGAGGCTATTCAAATGATACATTCGATTCAAAGGCATCGAAGGCATGGCTTGATTGTAAAGAAAAAGAAAGAGGGATAAAAATTATCAGACAATTCAGAGTTGGAAAATATTTTGCTGACGGAATGATTATCCAAAACTTCAAAAAAACAGTTTTCGAGTTTTTAGGGTGTTTTTATCACGGGCACAGAGATTGTAATAATTTTCATAAAGAAAAAGATGACTCATGGAATGAAAAAAGACAGTATTACCAAAAGCGTAATATTGAATTGGTATATACATATCAGTGCGAATGGAATAAAATTTTAAAAGATAAATCAAATGAATTTTATAATTGTGAAATCACCAAATATTTTAACAAACGTTATAAATACCATAAACAAATTGAAGACGAAAACCTTGAATGCATTCCAAGAAAAGCTTTACATGGAGGCAGAACAAATAATTTGAAATTTTTTTCTATTCCTGAAAATAATCAAAGCCTTTTTTACTATGATGTGGTTTCGTTATATCCATTCGTTCTGTCACGAAAGGATTTCCCTGTTTGTCATCCAATACTTATAACAGAGAATTTTGATATTATTGAAAATTACTTTGGTTTTATTAGTTGTAAAGTTTTACCTCCTGAAGATTTGAAAATTCCTGTGCTCCCACTTTTAGTTCATGGGAAGCTATTGTTCCCGCTCTGTGCTAAATGTGCTTCCGAACAGAACCAAAACAGCTGTGAATGTACAGTGAATGATCGATGTCTCAAAAGCACTTTCACCACAATTGAGATGAATAAAGCTATAGAACTTGGATATAAAATCATACAAATATATCAGGTTCTCCATTATGAAGAAAAATCTGATTCAATGTTTAAAGAATATATCAATCGTTGGTATAAAATTAAAGCAGAATCGAGTGGTTGGCCAAATTGGGTAATAAGCGATGAGAAGAAAATTGAATATTTGCAAAAATTCAAACAGATAGAAGGGATTGAGTTAGACCAAATGAAAATAGAATCGAATCCAGGGATGAGAAACATTGCAAAATTGATGTTAAATTCTCTATGGGGAAAATTGGCTCAGCGCCCTAATCAACCAGAAACTAAAATTGTTTACTCATACCCAGAACTTCATAAATTATTCACGGATAATAAAATTGAAATATTAGGTGATGAATTAATGAAAGATATGGTTGTTTTGAATTACAAACACAAGAATGATGTGGATTCAAACCCTCGGAATACATCTGTCGCTATTGCCGCATTCGTCACAGCACATGCAAGACTTAAACTCTATGAGATCATTGAAGGAATTGAAATTTCAAGACCCGATTCAGTATTATATTTTGACACTGATTCAGTTGTTTTCGTCAATGAACATGGTTTTTATAAACCAAGTACAGGTAACTATTTGGGGGAAATGACTGATGAAATTGAAGAGGAATTCGGTGTGGGGTCAAAAATGATTGAATTCTATTCATGTGGACCAAAAGTCTATAGCTTTAGAGTTCAGACCGCCGAAGGGAAACTTGTAGATAAATTCAAAGTGAAAGGACTCACTCAAACAGTTGAAGCTTCCGAAACAATGAATTTTGAACTCATAAAAGATAAAGCAATGAATAAAGCCTTAGACATACAAAATAATATAACAAAAGTGAAACAAATGCAATTTCGTTGCAATCGACGCCATGAGATCACAACTCACGTTTTGGAGAAAGACTTTCGTGTGACGTCAGATAAAAGACGCATTATTGGTAATGATACAGTACCTTATGGTTACGTTGATTCAACTATTGATGATTTTATTGAACTTATGACTTAATGTATATCTATAATATCCAAATCTGAACTTTGTATTGAATGAGTAATTTTTTCATAATTTTCGAAAATAAAAATCTATTAAAAGACATCAACTTGTTCATTCATTTGAGATTATGCCTTTCGAATCTTTATTCGAAAAATTTCTGAATTGTAATAACAGATTTGTGACAAAAGTAGAAGTAGTTAAACATCTGGACACAGAGAATAAATTTCTTAGAATTGGCATTTATTGGAAAGAAGAATTTGAACTTTTACCAACATCCAGTCCTATTTATTTATCGCCTTTCGAATTCGAGTCAATTTCAAGCTTTTTTAAAAATTGTAATGACTTTTGCTGTCAACTGACTGACAATAAAATAATTATTGGTAAAATATATCAAAATCTTGAACTCTATGAGCTTAAAGTGAAAACAGATATTAATATTGCTAAGATTATTCTGAGTAAAGCAGAAATCGATCAGTTGTTTGAAAACAATATTCAAATAAGCGAAGCTTTGCACTGAAAAAAAGCCGGAAAATGACGTCACAGTTGATTTTTGAGAAAATTTTATCTGATTCAGTTTATTGGTACGATAGCGTAGAAGTTATGAAATTGATTCCAAGTGATAGGAGATACCTTATCATAAGAGAATTCGTTTGGAGAGAGGGATTTGATCAAACAATACATCCATCAAAAGAAATTCTGATTAATCCTCAAGATTTCAAACTTGTTCTGAAACATTTGGAAAATCTAGAAGATTTTAAATGTGATTCTTTGTTCGATCAAAATATATCATTCGAAGGAAAATATTATCGGAACGCTAATTTTTACGAAATGAAAGTAATTAACAGTGATATTATCGACAAAATAAGTCTTGATACTGAAGAAATTATTCATATATTGGCCTCAAAAGAAGATATAATAAAGTGTTTGAAACTTGAATAAACTTGATTAAGATTAACAGGCAATTCGAAAAAATTGGAAATCCATTGAAAGACTTTAATATGTTCTTATAATTGATCAACGAAGATGTCTGAAATTATTTATGAAAAAAAATTGTCTGATTCAATTGAATATATTAATAAAGTACTTATCGTTAAATTAACTGATTCTGGAGAAAAAAAGTTAATTATCGGTCGTTTTTGTGAAAAAGCTAAAAATAATTTCACCGACCCTTCTCGAGTTGTTTTGTCGAGTTTTCAATTTGATTACGTTTCGTATTATTTAGAAAATTGTTTAGACTTTTGTAATAAACTCCCTTTCGATTCAACCAAATATAAAGGGAAGTTCGATCCGAAAACGAATCTTTATGAGCTCATACTGAAAAACGGAAATTCAATAAGTCGTACTTCTCTAACAAAAAAAGAAATTTTGGCAATTTTCGAATCAAGAATTGAAATACGAAAATGTTTGAGCCCACAATAACTCAAATTATGATGGAATGTCATT
Organism: Edwardzetes edwardsi; assembly: GCA_034693445.1. Classification (NCBI taxonomy): domain Eukaryota; kingdom Metazoa; phylum Arthropoda; class Arachnida; order Sarcoptiformes; family Ceratozetidae; genus Edwardzetes; species Edwardzetes edwardsi. Next base: position 10,540 of record JAQFXL010000625.1, read on the forward strand.
TGAAATGTGTGCCTAATGTTTTGAATCTGAGAAATATTTGTTTGAATATCGGAGATGTTATTTATGATCCGAATAAATTCCCTGGCCTTCGAATTCAAATAAGAAACCCGAATGCAAAAATTAATCTTTTTTCGAATGGTTCTGCGAGATTTCTGGGGTTGAAATCAATGGAAGATATAGATGAAGCAATTCGAAAGCTCCGAAAAATTTTGAAAAAATGTGGAATCACATCAAAAGTTGTTGAAAAGAAAATAAATGCTATCACTGGTTCACTGGATCTCAAAACTCCTATCAAATTCGACAACAGAGTTGTATTTGGATTAATTGGCTATTCTGGCGAAAAGTTTTCTGGTTATACGACATATATCAACGATATGACAGCCGTTATTTTTCGCAACGGAAAAATTCTTTTTTATTCCGCTAAATCTCTCGATCATATTAAACAAACTTCTGATTTATTAATTAAACACTTAATTAACAATAAACTTATAGAATTTGAATGATTAATAATTTCATTATCGTTTAAAAACTTATAAAATTGTAATTTTCAAATCTTGAAATTCTCAAAATAAAATTATATGTTAAATGAATATTCAAATTGATTGGTTTCTTTTTAAACATCCTTTTACTTGTATGGTGTGTGGACCTTCGAAAAGTGGGAAAACATATCTTGTGAGAAAAGTTTTAAAAAATTATAAATTATTAACTACAATCAATAATCAAAGATTGAAAGTATTATGGTGTTATGGTATTTGGCAGAAGTTATATAAAGAAAATATTGGTGAAGACATTGAGTGCGATTATGTTGAAGGGTTACCTTCTGAAGAATTTATACTTGAAAACGTACCGAACATTTTAGTGATTGATGACCTTATGAACGAAGTTGGAAACGATAAACAATTTGCAAATTTTTTCACACGTTTCAGTCATCAAAAATCAATAAGTATCATATTCCTATCTCAAAATATGTTTCATCAAGGTAAACAAATGAGAAATGTTTCAGTTAATTGCGATTATTATTTGATAATGAAGAGTCCGAGAGCAAAATCTCAATTTTTATGTTTGGGTAGACAAGCTTTTCCAGGTTTGAACAATTACTTATCTGAAGTATATGATGAAGCGACAGATGACCAATCTCATAGTTATATCAAAATTGATTTCACACAAGATACTCCATTAAAATATAGAATAACAACACGTATATTACCTGAAGAGGTATCACATATGAAAATAAAATTTGCACCAATAGCTTTTATTCCGAAATAATGTCAAATAATTTGAAAAAATGTTTGCAGGAATTGAAAACTGCAATGTCTTATAAAAATAAAACGAAAAGACAAGCAATTTTAGATTTTCTTTCCAATAATAAGAAAATTTATAAAAGTTTAAAAGAAATTTCAGATAATTTAGTGAAGAAAAAAATTGTACTTAATAAAAATCAAAGAAGAAAATTGAATTCCAAATCTAAAAAAGTAATTTTGGCTTTACATAACGGTACTAAAAATCCTAAAAAAAGAAGAAAACTGGTTCAACAATCTGGAGGATTCCTTCCTTGGTTAATACCAATTGTTTCAACTATATTAATGAATTTGAAATGAAATATGCACGCAAAATGGTTATTATACCTGAAGAGTCGTTTGAAAATAGCTCACATCAGATAAATGAACAAATGAGTGGATCAGGGTTGAAAAGTGAAATCATTCCTAAGCGAATTGAAAGAGATTCAGATAAAATACATAAATTGATTCATATAGTGCTCAAAATTGCACTACATAAAGGATATAATGAGAATTTGAAAATATATGATCGATCAGGAAAAATTATAGAAAACAGTGATTTGGTTTCTCTATTGATATATTCAATTTCACATCAGAAAGAACTTAAAGGAGAAGATGAATTTGTTCGTATTTTATATGAATCTAAAGTTCATCCAAAATATATTGTTAATGAAAAATTGAGAAATAAACTTGAAAGCTATAACGGCTCTTCTCATCGACAACAAGTTATAATTCCAGAAACTCCACCTTCACCTACAGCACCGATTGATGAACCGGATGAAATGGAAGATATTTCTGAAATCAATAGAAAAATCATAAATAGGAATAAAGAAGAAGAAAATCAACCGAAGTCTTCAAAGAGAAAAAGAGAATCAGAAGATCGAATTTCGAAACGACAAAATACAGATAATTGGAATTATCCTTCAGATTCAAGTGATGATGAATAAGATTTTGGAAGATATTTACTATGATACATCGAAACCCGGTTCATTTTCAAGTCCATATAATCTCTATAGAGAAGCAAGAAAAAGTTTACCTTCATTAGGACTAAAAGATGTCAAAAACTGGTTATCGGGTGAACTCGCGTATACTCTTCATAGAAATGCAAGAAGAAAATTCAAAAGAGAGAAAATATTTGTAACTCACCCCCTTGAACAATATCAAGCTGATTTGGTTGATATGAGTTCATATTCTAGACAAAATGGAGGTTATAAATATATTTTAACAGTGATTGATTGTTTCAGCAAATTTGCCTTTGCACAACCCCTCAAAAATAAAAAAGCATTTGAAGTTCTAAGGGGATTCAAATATATATTCAAAGAATCTAAACCATTCAAATTGCAAACAGACAGGGGAAAAGAATTCATCAATAAACAAGTTCAAAATTATCTTAAAGAAAATGAAATTCAGTTTTTTACAACATTTAATACAGAGTTCAAATGCTCTATAGTTGAAAGATTTAATCGTACATTGAAAGAGAAAATGTTTAAATACTTTACATCTAGTGGAAAATATAAATATATAGATGTGTTGCAAAATTTCTTGAAAAGTTATAATAATTCTTACCATCGAACAATCAAAACGAAACCATCTATTGTAACAAAAGAAAATAAAGATGAAATTTTTGAAAATATTTATGGTTATTCAACCCCAAGTGATTACATATTATCAAATGTAACAAAGCATAAATTCAAAAAAGGAGACAATATCAGGAAAAAATATTTATTAGGACCATTAGAGAAAGGATATTTTCCCAAATGGACTGATAAAGTCTATAAAATAACCGATACATCGAAAGGCATTCAAACACCATTTTATAAAATAAATGATTTCCCACAGAAGTTTTATAAAGAAGAAATTCAGAAAATAAATAATAATTTATATAGAATAGAAAGAGTTATTAAAAAACAAAATTATAGAGGCAAAGAAGGTTTTATTGTCAAGTGGCTAGGATATCCCGATAATTACAATTCCTGGGTAGCCGAAAAAGAAATTGTTGATTTGATAAAATGAAAAGAGATTCTTTTTATATCGAGTTATTGAGCAATGCTGAATGTTACAATAACAATACAGTTGCGAACTTCAGAAATAAAATATCGTTTCATGGGGAAATGATTGGAAAATGGGAAGTTGCTCTTGTTGAAATATCATATACATATAGTTGGAAAAATATATATGATAATCAATGGGTTAATTTAAATAAAGAAGTTTATGACAATAATATTAATGATGTCCTTTCGAATAATAATCATCTTGAAGAACCAAAAAAAATCAAAGCAGGGTATTATAATAACTTCAATCAATTATTGAAAACAGTAGAATCGAGGATTCAGGAATATAGAAGTTATAAATATATGACATTACCGGAATTTTTTATAGATGATATAAATAGACTACTCTACATAAAACCTGGTAAACATAAAGATGATTATCCTATATTGCCAGAGTTCAGCAAAGATCTTTGCCAAATATTAGGGTTTGATAATTATCGAACAATAAATCCAAAATACACGAAAAATTATTATTTGGTTTCGGATAGACCTCCTGATTTGAACGCTAATTTACATACTCTATTTGTTTATACTGATATAATTGAACCTCAATATATTGGTGATACACGTGCGAAGTTATTAAAAACAATTGAAGTGCCAAACTCTATAGAATTTGGACAACAAGTGGTGATTAGCTTTGATAATCCACATTACGTACCACTTTTATACAACGAATTTGAATCAATTGAAATTGATCTGAAAGACGATACAAATACAAGAATACCTTTTTTATTCGGAAGAACAAGAATTAAACTACATTTTCGCAAAATATGAGTAATCCTTACATTGATTATTATAAACAACAAGCTGGTACTGGAATCGGTGGATTTCAAGGAGTGAAATATCAGCGAGGGCACGGATTTTTTGGGAGGATATTATCTAAAGCAATTTATCCATTGATGAGATTTTTGGGGAAAAAAGCATTAACAACAGGAGCTGATATTGCATCAGATGTATTGAATGAAGATATGGATTGGAAAGACTCACTCAAAAATAGAATGAAAGAAACAGGCAAAAATATTGCAAATGTTGGAATTAAAAAAGCACGAGATTATGCACAAGGGGGGGCCGGTAGAAAAAGGAGAAGAAAGGCTAAAAAATTAAATAAAACAAAAAAGAAAGTTATTAAAAGGAAAAAGACTGGAAGAAAAAGAAAGACTAAAAAACGGAGAAAAAAGAGAAAGAAATTAGACTCAATTTTTTAAAAAATGCAGGCAGTCATTCACGAAAAATCTTCAAATATTCCATTGCCAAAATTTGATATTTTTGGTGTGCCTCCAACACAAACGATGGTTGAAAAAGATCTAATCACAGAACACCGACCAATCACAACATTGGATTCAAGTCCAACAATACAATTCGAGATAAAAACTGCTCTTGATGAGTATATTGATCTTGAGAAAATGAATATATATTTAAAAATCAAGATGAAAAATGATACCGCAATAACAAATAAAACTGATTTTGATTTCATATCACCTGTGAATTACCTTTTGCATTCAATGATAAAACAATTGGATATTTATATTGGAGACACACCCATATCGTCTTCCAGTCCTACGTATGCCTACAAAGCATATTTCGAAGCCTTTTTTGGTTTCAGTAGAGATATGAAAAATTCTCATCTATCGTCAACACTGTGGTTCAATGATGAAGACTATAAAGATGATGTAATAATAAAAGAACGTGCAAGTTTCTTGAAAGAATATAGAGTTTTAGATATGTACGGGAGAGTACATACTGATTTAGCATTTCAAGGCCGTAGTCTTATTGGAGGCTGTAAATTGGTTTTAAGAATATTATTAAATGATCCACAATTTTTTTTAATGTCAGCAACTCATAAACCAGAAATCGAAGTTTTAGATGCTGCTATTTATGTTCATAGATCAAAAGTTTCCAAAGCATTAGTTGAAGCACACAATGTAGCTTTGCAAGTAGCCACAGCAAAATATCCACTGACAATGAATAAAATAAAAGCTTTCACCTTACAAAAAGGTGTTTTAGATGCCTCGTTCGACAATATACACAGCGGACAATTGCCACGTCGGATTCTTATAGGATTAGTTAGTAATAAAGCTTTCTGTGGAGATTATGGTTTGAACCCTTATAATTTCAAACATTTTGATCTTTCAAACTTGACAATATATTTGGATGGTGAACAATATCCATCAAAAGGATTTAATCCTGATTACACCAATAAAATATATCAGAAAGAAATTTATGCCCTATATGAGGCACTCGATATGATAGATTGTGATCCAACATTTAATATCACTCGAGAAAACTATAGTAAAGGTAACACCATCTATGGAATCAATTTCACACCAGATTTGAGTAGTGGTTGTGGATCTGTTGGACATGTCAATCAATTGAAATTTGGTTCATTGAGAATGACATTGAGATTTAAAGCAGCTACTACAGAAGCAATAACAATCATTATTTTTTGTGAATTTGATAAATTATTAGAAATTGATATAACTCGAAATGCATTCATTGATCAGTATTGAAAATGACCTTATCTTCTCAGCTTATAAAAAAATGTCAATATATTCCAAGCTTTCTAGGTACTTTTCCCTGTGATTTATTACCGAAAATAATAAAATATCCATCAGCAGTGATAATGAACACACATCCATCAAATAAAAAGGGTGAGCATTGGGTTGCAGTATATATAAATAAAATGGGATTCGGTGAATATTTTGACCCATATGGAATGGAGCCATATATACAAGAATTCATAGTTTTTCTCGACGAAAACTGTTTTGATGGTTGGACGTATAATAATAAAATGATTCAAAGTTTAACATCTGTGAATTGTGGACAGTTTTGTGTAATATTTTTATATTTAAGATCTAAAAATATCTCATTATTTAAAATTCAACAATTATTTTCATCAAATGACTTGAAAAAAAATGATTTATTCAGTGATAAAGTTTTTGAATTAATTTAATTAACGAATCTATTAAAAGGAATAAAGTGATATATACAATGAACGACATTACCGAATAAAAAATATAACCAAAAATGGAAGATATTTGTGCTTTATTGGACGCTCAATGCTTTACAGTGGACGGCAAGTTTTATATAAGAGAACTAGCTGTTCTACCTATGAATGATCATAAAATCAGAAGTTGGGATGTTGAAGTTCCATTTGAATATGAAGAAATTTCGGAGAAGGATAAAATCACTAATGATTACATTAGGCGAAATATTTCTGGATTACCTTTCAGACCTGAGAAGACACATTACATTCCGTTTCCGAAAATCAATGTTTTTCTTGCTTTGTTGTGGGAAAACTATAAGACGCCATCGAAAGAAAAATTCGGTATCAAAAACCCCCAATTAGGAAAAATTCTTGATGATTTGAAAATTCCTAACATCGAAATCAAATGTCCTTCACAAAAGACTTTGGATCTCTACTATAAAACCGAATACGATTGCGGCCGTCACACAGAAGCAATAAACCATACGTGTTCACTTAAGAAATTGGCTCGTTTGAACACTTGGATGAAAGACGAGAAAGAATTTGATGAAATTATAAATGGCTTTAATACACTTTTTTAAGAAGAAATTTTTCTCATTTTTAAATTATTTTTATAAAAATCTAAGACGTTCGTTCACTAGAATAATATATTTATTGTATTTATTTTCTGCAATTATTGTAAATTTATGCTTATTCACAACTATGTGTAAATAAAAATTTATAAACTAATTTATGTGTCTTCATTTTGAAATAAGGCGTTGTTCAACATGAACAGGAAGTGACGTCTGACTTATGACCGCGTGCGAAATTGCTCGTCTGACATGCTTGCATTGTTTGGCGGAACCGGAAGTGACGTCTGACCTATGATTGCACATGCGCAAATGCTCGTCTGACATGCTTGCGTTGTTTGGCGGAACCGGAAGTCACGTCTGACGTCATTTCCGGTTACATGCCCAACGTCTCCCTTACTACTAACCTGTTATTCTAGCTTGATGAATATGAACAGCACGCTAATTTATAGCAAGATTATAATTAATCTAGGTCTTAAAACCATGTATTTAGAACAGAAAATCAATAAAATAATCATTAAAGTCATGCTTACTATAGACCGATGTGTTGCTGATGGCCAGCCCTACCGCCAGATCTAACGTGTTTGTTATTCACACGAAAACTTTCGCTTAAACTCTTTTGCAATGAATAACTCGGATGAGTCTGAAATAAAGAGCAATCAATTTCAGGTTAAATTGTCTTAGTTGTTGTCATTTAGTTATAGTGATTGTAATTAAATGATTGAACGCTTTTTTCAATCCAAATGCAAAAGTTTGTCAAACAAATGAAAGAAAAGGCATTGAATTAATCGATTGATAAGAATTGAATGGATGACACCAGAGATGGCCAGAGGCAAGACTGTACAAATAGGCCGAGGGTGGGCTCAAATTATGATCTACCTAGTATTTATGTTCATTGTTAATGAAGGCACAAGCTATGAAAGATCAAATCCCCGTTAGATTGAATTGATTCTGTTGTTTGAAAGACCTTGGAATCAATGACAAGTATAGCCATCACTGT
>JAQFXL010000626.1:0-18405 GCA_034693445.1 Edwardzetes edwardsi
TAGCTGACGAAGTATTACCACTGATGGGTAGGTCACAAACTGTGGCAGAAAAGTAAACCACATATTTTTCAATCCAATACAGAATAATGTTTTTAAAGTAATGAAATTGAGTTCAAATAAATGAGAAGTTATTTATTTCTGACAATTATTCAAATTTTATTCAATCATTTCACTAAACTTTTAATTAATGTTTAAACTAATAATAATTTTCATAAATAAAGTTTGCTATAAATTAATCGTAAAATTGAGACAATTATGAGATCTAATTCGACAAAAAATTTGTGAAGTTTGTGATCTATTCTATTGAAATATTCTCTTCAGATAAATGATCTTGCCATTAGAGAACAGTCGAATGCAATAAAATCTTCTCTCAATACGAGAGAGAGAGAGAGAGAGAGAGAGAGAGAGAGAGAGAGAGAGAGAGAGAGAGTCATTAAAGAATGGCACATGTATTCTCTCCTCAGTAAACATTAAAAATCTTGTTAAAGATATTGTAGGGAGAGTTTAAAGTGCCTAGGCCAATCAGCGAATTACAAGCTGTTGTCTATTTTTATGACATATGTCAGGTGCTGTGAATAATTGCGATTTAAGACTTTTCCATCGAAGAGCCGAATCGACATTTTTATAGCCCAAACTTTTAGGGTTTCAAATCACATCATAAATCATTAGAATTTGTTTTGGACTGTGTGTGGATGTCCTTCTCAACCAAGACATTTGATCTCAAAATGATGGATAAAACTCTGATAACAACATTTCAAAAATTTTCTTTTGTTTTTGAATAATACAGTCATTTGTTATACACCTGAGTGTCTGTTGCGGTCCATTGACCACAAGAAATACGTTTTAGTGAATTAATAGCACATCTCTACAAACGAGTGCTCATAACATATGACTATTTGTCAGTAAACGCATTGAGTCTTAAATCTATGTATTTTCATAATAAATGAATAATTTATTGTATATTTAATTAAATGCAAATGAATTCAAAGCGATGAACACAACTGTCTAAATATGCTTTAATTTTGGTTATTTGCGAGCTCTGAGAGTGAGACTCACTCTTAAGGGTTTACTTCTGAGAAACATATGCAGTGAAAGCCAATACCAATATTAGGCCTAAGGCTTGATTGGAATTGGATTGGATACGGATTGCCACTCATATGGGATCCGAGTTAACAACTTCCTGGAATTCAATTCAATTGTTGTTAATTTATTGCTATGTTTTGTGGTTTTCAGGGTTAATATGTTAAGTGACCCCTCGCCTATCGATTGCATAGTTTTGACATTTTTCACTACTTATGAAATACCATTAAATTTATGCTCAGAATAGAGTCTCAAGGATTGACATAATGCAGCGCTTCTTCAGACATGAGTCAAAGGTATGAATGACTTACCCGTATGAGTCCTTTTGTGAATTTTGAGGTTTTCGCTCCGAGCGAACACTTTTCCACAGCCCGGAAACGGACAGGGAAATGGTTTTTCTCCCGTATGCACTCTGATATGATTGACTAACTTATATTTGGCTTTGAACGGCCGTCCATTGCGGGCACAGTCACTCCAATAACAGGCATGGTTGGAACACTCGGGGCCGCCCACGTGTTCAACCGTTATATGAGTCACGATTTCATGCATTGTAGTGAAAGACTTATTGCACGGCTTCTTAGGACTGGACTGTTCCTGATCTATCCACAAGCACGTCATCTCTTGTTTGATAGGACAGTTTCTCATGTATCGGAAAAAGGCGCCGGGTGTATGTGCTGAGTGGTTCATATGCATAGCATTCATGTGATTCATGTGTCCCATTGGGTTCATCGGTCCATACGGACCCGTTAAATGGTGGTCATTCCGCGTCGGCTGATTAAAACTGTGGTCAGGTCGACCATACATATCAGTGCCAGGCAATGATATACGCATTTGACCGTTCATGTGTGGGGGCGGGTGATGGGCAGCTGGATGGTGGTCCAAACTCGGGAACAGAACATGAGTATCGGGGTTGGAGTGATGAGAGGTGGACACAAACATTGTGGTGGGGTGATGGGGTTGTACGCTATTGCCAGATAACGCATCGTGCGTTAGGCCACCGGTCAATGTAGGCATATGTGGGTCCCGGCGCAACAGAAAATCTCGAGCAGCATAGCCATGATGATGGTGGTGGGGGTGCGGCGGATGACCCATTCCATAGCCGTTTTGTGCCGCAAATGTTTGGTGGTTTGGTTGGTGTTGTCCGACACCGACGCCCACACCCACAACACTGGTGGCATCGGTGGCGTGAGAAGGACTGAGTTTAATAGTCTGATGCATGTGAGCGGTGGCGCTGTCCATAAATGGATTAAGCATTTCGATGCAGTTTTAGTTCACTTATGTCTTAATGTCCTGATGTGTGATAATCGCAACAGAAATCGAATGTATTGTCAGAACACAACACAACACTTGAAATGTCACTCCTGTTGACAGAGCGGACCGCAGAAGATCGCAGCCGTGGGAGAGCTATACTCGTGCTGTGCAGTCACTGAACACCATTGCATTGAGCGTTAAGTCTGATTGTTGTCAGCAGTTACTGTAGTGCTAGAGCTGTGGCCAACGGGGCGGCAACCAATTCATGTGACGTATTCCGGTTATGACGGCCTTAACTCAACCAGAGCTAAGCCATTACGTTATGGATCGCACTATTTTAATGCGAACCGTAGGGAAGCCGTTTGTCAGTAGTAGTGCTCACATGAACTGATCCAATAATACCGATTCTCGTAGTGACTCTGCAGGTAATTCGTTTGTTGGCCATCCCTTTGTGACGCCACCAGCAGCGATGCCAGTGCCCACCAGTGCCTACAACTGCGCAGCCCTACCATACATTGGTTCGATACCACCTAAACATATTGAACAAATGTACCTCCAACACAGCCTTCGTTGCCATACTTGGGTCCTACACTTTGCTGGCTATTAAAGTCTTTCCTCAGGCATTGGGAGGAGTTTTCACTTCTTATTTAGTTATATCTTCGACTAAAAAATTATTTCAGTGGTAAAGCAATGATTAGTATCACTCCAACCATATATTCCAAGAGATGCCAATCAATACATTCAATGCATTCATTATATAACAAAACTAATATTTTTCAAATTCTCTACTCATTACTCAAATTATTGCTTTTAATAAATCATTTCGAGTCATAAAACGATTCAGATTTGCATTCATTGGATCCAAATTGTAAACACATTTAAATTCAATAATAAATATCTATTAGTAATGATATTACTCTTGTATTTGCTTAAGAATAGATTTGGTTCCCTTTCGTTTGCCCCCAATTGACTCACACCTGCTTTTCAGACCTTAAACTCATTCAATAATTTACTGAATTAATAAAATACTTTAAGTAAACTTAATTTGAATATTGCTTTGTTCGCTAATTTTATTATTTTCACCAATAAATCAATGAATTGTTGACTCGATTAAAAAGCTTTTATTGAAAAATGTTAATGGTAGTTTTCTCAACAACTTATAGTTCAAATTAAATATTTCAACTGAAAAGATACAGAAATTATAATAATTTCTACTTAAATACACTAAATTTAAAAATGATTTAAAGTAAACGCAAATCTTTAGGCCATTAATTAGGGAGTAGTTAACGATTGTGACAATTAGTGGCACATAAATAGATCGAAAGATTGGACAAACATTTGCACGTGTTTTGCATTCTGTAAGATCTGAAACATTTTAGCGAATTTCTGGCTTCAATTTGCCAGTTATTGATATGAAGAGCCGCTCCTCACTTCCTGACCTAAATGGCTATGGAATGACCAAAACTCAAAGCACTAGAAAAGAATTCAATATCCAAAGGATTTTCGGCTGTTTTTTGAGTCCTTCAAATGGTTGTCTCCCTTCGGGTTTGACTCCTTTTACTTGAATGAAGAAAATATGTGAGAAGTTGTCAGAAAACAAATAAGTGTTCAAACATTTTGTAACAAATTATACTCATTATTGTAATTTCACTAATAATTATTCTAAAGCTATTCAATATTATGCGAATAAGAATAGTCCAGCAGATATTTGGCAAAACCTTAGTAAACATTTTACTAGAATAAAAAATTGATAAATTCATCAGCGCTTCATTGTATTCTGAAATTTATTAAATTATTGATACAATTTGAAACACATTTTCAAATTGCAATCAAATTATAGAATAATTTTTGACAAATGAATGATTTGGAAATTTAATGAGAATGTTGTCGATTACTCAAAATGACTGAATATTGTCCACGATTTTAATGTCCGACCATTTGATATACGACTTGAAGCGTTTGCGGCGAACGGATGTGACATTTGCTGTCAGTAGGAGGCGATTGAAACCTCCAATAGACTAATATTATATATAACTCGAATCAAAAACATTACTATAGTTCGTAGTCTAAGAGTAATGCTTTATAACACAACTGAGCCGTAGTTCGGGTGTCTTAATGTAGAATCGATATCATAGACAGTTTGGACTCACACTGTGTGTGTGTGTGTGTGTGTGTGTGTGTGTGTGTGTGTGTGTGTGTGTGAGAGAGAGAGAGAGAGAGAGAGACAGAGAGAGAGAGCATATTTTTTCATTAAGGCTTCGCTTACTTAATAACAATGAAATCTCAAATGAATTACTATTCACTGAATTTCAAATCTAACCGATGTTTTTAAACACAATTTGGAATACGATGAGAATTATAAAAGAAATTTATACTGGATAGATTTTTGAATGTTACATTGGAAAATAGAATAGAGCTAATACACCAAGATTATTATAGAACATTTAGATGCTTCTGAGGTAAAAAATAATTGGTTTTATTTTATCGAATAAAGCATTAGTTGAACATGGTGGTATATTTATAATACCCGGATTGTTTTCCTCAACTTATTCTTCATTGCATTGCCATCCGATTGTCTCTCAATTTTTGGAAGTTTTCAGTTAAAATATTTTGATTTATGTTTATTAATACTAATTTCTTCACTTAATATCATCTTCATTAAATAAATTAAGGGTCACACACACCCTTACACGCACACCTAGATTGAAAATTTAATTGTCAACGCAGTTTATTATCAATTATTAAATTTTAGAATGAATATTATAGGTTTTAGACCAAGATCTTTTTGAATATACCACGAATTTTAGGCAAATCATTAAACAAACAATATATTCAACGATTTATTCCTTTGATATTCATATTATATAAAACTGAATTTTTGTTTGAATAAATAAATAAATAAACAAGGGTAAAAATGATCTGAAAAACAGCAACAAATTTAGTCACAAAAGTGGAGAAAATGAAATAAAACCCTCAAAAGAAACGCTGGTTTTGAGTAAAAAATCAATAGAAGGAAAGGAACCAAATTTTGAGCCTATAATCAAATGAAAGACTGGAGAAAACCGAAAACAATATGGTTTTCAATATATCGCAGGTATTGGAGGCCAAGAGATCTTTAGTTCAACCAAACGTTAATTCTTTGGAGGATTTATCTTCAAAAACACTGTCAGATGTATATGAATAGTGAGGGCACACCCAAAATCAAATGCATTACTCAAAATCAAGTTTTTTGGCTCACAATAAGCTTTGAAGAAAAGTTGAAAAAATTGACATTAGATTTGTTTTATCGCTTAAACTCATAGATTTGGGCTTTGATTTGATTTCGATTATCAAATCTTCGTTCATATTCTTTGTCATTATTTTTTTTATTCGAGCAGAATATGAGTTTTAATGAAAAGGTGGGAATGAGACCACACATACCGCCGATTATTAGTCTATCTTATATCTATATATAGTATGATCGGAAAGAAGGGTACCAGAGTAATGTTATATAAAAATGAATTGCGAGGAACCAATTTTAACCCATTTTAATAGAATAATGTTTATCAAAGGCTTAAACTTTTCATTATTTTTATTTTTCTATTGCACTGATATTTGAGATAATTTTCTGAAAATGAGTAAAACTAGATATTTGAGTGATTACACAATCGAAAAGCGAATAATAACTAGTGTTTGGGTTCACCAAAGAATGCGAAAAAATCAATCGCTTTCAATGATTAGAAGCAAATTTGTTTGATTCCAATAAACTTTTTTAATTCTTATTAAATACACTGTTCTATCGAGAAATGGTTTAAAATTGATTCCTCGCACTCGCATTCATTTTTATATAACATTTGATATAACTCTGGTACCTTCTTTCCGATCATACTATATATGAATGTCGAAGATTTTACAGCATTGGCAGAGAAGTGGGCGCTGAAACTCATTGTTTCTATTGTTAATTTGTTAGTTCATTTTGGGAAAAGAAAAGATGAATGACTTGAATGCCTGCAAATGAGGCGTTTTTTGGTTTACGCAATCGGATAAACAGCGGGAATATATTGAATACATTTTTTGTTACTTCCTTCACATGAATATAATGTGAGATAATAGCTGTCTCGAGCTTATGGCTCATTCAGGCCTATTGGACGGTGTGCTCAATGTGGTCAACAATTACGCCTTTTCATCATTTCGTTCCGTTCGGTGCAACCTTTCGCTCAATTTTTTGAATGAATGACTTATTCATAGATTTGTGAATCAATGAACCGATTGTATGGTTTGCTCGCAATCAGCGATAATTCAAATAAATTAGTTTCGATTTAGGCTTCAGTTGTGAACTGAAAATAAAGCAAATAATTAAATTGATTTTAAATCTCAAAAATAAGGTTCTATTGGGGTATTGAAAAGAAGTAGTTAAGGTCTTTGCAAAAGATCTGACGAAGCAAATGATTTTCACCATTTTATGCAACCGATCCATTGAATCGTAAAAAGAGATTGCATTTGGGCTTAACTTTCATTAATTCATTGATCAAAAATTATATACGCTTTGCAAACATTAGGCTCTAAAACCAGACGTCAAACACAAATAGCTTTATTCAACTCTATTTAAAAAATGAAATATAAGTGAAGCAAACAAACCAAAAGTTGTGACTTTTCTCCTCAATTAACAAAAAAATAATACAAATAAGTTGAGTTTAATGCTTACGGTTTGCGTACCAACACATTATTTCCACCAGGCACATTATTTGAGAGCTGAATGATACAGGTATTGCCGTGAAGTATCCTTGCAGTTTAGTTTAGACCGACCACAAACACAAAGTGCTTTTCAATCACAATCTTTCATAAAGATTATTCTCAAAGCGGTTTCACTCTTCATAATTGAGGTAAACATTGAATTGAAACAAAAGATAAGTTGAAACATGTTTTCAAAAGGAATACAGAGTGCGAAGTGAGGGTTGAGATAAGTTAGTCAACTGTTTCTACCTTTTAGTTACTGTTTTATGTGTGTGCGGGTAATGCACACCAGGAATCAGTTGACACGAATGGTATTAATTCGAATGAAGAAATTTTCGCCGGAATATCACGCCGTCACTCGTATGAAGACTTTGGGATATCCTCTTTGCAGGAATCGCATTGCGTGGCCTAAACTCACATCAGAGTTCTATTAGTTTTGCTGCCATAGTCTCAAAGCAATGATGACCAAGCTCGAGTTTCTTCATATCACAATCGAGTTTTCATTTAAGATCTCTTCGTTTGAGTGTTTTGTTATATACACTAAAGTTTTGTATTTTCTGTTCAATACATTTGTTTATTTTGGAGTAGTTAAAAATGATCTAGCATGATTATATCACATTAAAGTCATATCCAATTACCCTGATTGAAATGAGCATGAAATTAGCAATTTAAATATTTAACTATTAAATATTTGATCTGTGAATTCAATAAAATAATAATAAATCGTTTGAGTAAAAAGTTCGAGTTGCTCTTTGTTGTTTTTCTCTAGATTTCGTATTCAATTTCTTGTTTGATAGAGAATATTTGGTAGTGTGCTTGCTCATCTCTTGTCTTGAATGATAAACTCGGCTCCAGTGGTGGTGCATTCGTCTGCTCTTCGCATTCAGCTCTTGCTGGCGTACCATTAAATGATCCGAAGCTAAGATCTGGTATCTGTTGAGGCTAAGGGCGAAAAGGGATGCTGTGCTCCGACTGATCTGTGCCTATAGTGCAACACCACAGGTGACGACCACATTAAAGAAAGAAAATCACGTTTTTCACTAAAAATAATAATAAGATTCACTTTTGATTTAATATATGTTTTGGGAAAAACCTCTTTTAAATTGTGTAAAACATTTACATAATGTTTGTAATGACTCTGAGTTTGAATTTCAATCTTAATTATGTTTCGACAGTTTTATGTTCTCAAAAGCAAATGATTTAAAGCAAACTTTTATGGACTTAATTCGCCTGTTTTTAACCCATAACTCCTCTCTTACCTAAAATTTAATTTACATTGGTTAAATAGTGCCTTTGACACTTTCCAGAAAAACTTCAGCCAAATTAGTGCAATTGGTGCGACAGATGCGCTCTAATTTGGTTAAAGTTATTTAGGAAAGTGTCAAAGGCACTCTTTAACGACTGTAATGAACAGAATTATGAGACATATTTCATATATTTATGTCTCCATATTATTGTCAAAACTCATAATAAATTCAACTTTTATTGAGAAATGCAAAGAAATGTAAGAAATGTAATAGCTTAGTTTTACTTCCATACAAAACTCAAACCAATGTTACTAAAAAAGATATATTCGTTAGAGTTTGGTATAAATTATGAGATTAATTCCTCGCTATTATATAGAGTGACCACAACACCACAACTCATCGATTTTTTCCGAAAGTTTACTTAAAGATAAAGTTTATCAGTATTTTTGTATTCGCAACGTAATAAACAACTCCATATCAACTTTCTAAATGAATAATGCAACAAACTTGGTTAGTCTAGCATAAAGAATTGAGTTCAGAATATTAATTAATTGCATCTTCTATTTTCAAAATAATAGATAGCTATCAAAGCGTTGAACTGTAGGTTACAATTACTATATTGAAATGTTCATGTTAATAGAAATTCACAAAAAACGGGAACAAATAGTTAAATTTTATCATTCTTGCTAAACTAGTTGACCTTTTGTTGTAGCAACTTGGTCACTTTATTATTATGTGAAGTATAGTAAAGCTTAAGAATAATGCGATCGCAACGGCATCGATGGCTCACATTTTTCATGAGATTTTCTCTGCTGGAGCTCCGGAAAGTTGACGCGAGAAATGCAGACTTTCAGGGATTTGCAGAGAAAAACAACGAAAATTCTGATTGAAGTATTATTAGAAAAAGGAGGCCCAGGATATGGCACAGCATTTACTATCTATTCTAAATCAAAAATAATGTATCATTTGTTATGAACTCTCTTTAATTTTGGTTAAGTTGACTCAGAAAACAAAGTACTGCACAGAGTCTTACCGTTCATTCCATCATTCATTAAAGAAATACTATTTTTCTCGTCCATAGTATTAGTATTATTCAAATGAATAATTCATTTGATCCATATTTTTAGCGAAATTGAATTCCTTATTGAAGAATAACTACATTATTATTATATTATTATTCGTTTGCAACGAATAATATTGAGTGGAAAGCGAGATCTTCATGCTGTGTCGTAGGGATGGCCTAAAGCACATTCATTTATGTTATATATTATTCATTTCTTTATTCCTTTTCATCCATTTCTCAGTGTTAGACACTATTCTTCAAAAGTTTTCTTTTACTTTTAGGTTTCAAACACATATTTACATCAAATCCAATATATAATACAAATAATAGAAAAATACATTATATGTGACCCCATATTCACTATTGTGGAGAAAAATTCAAATCAATTCAATTTCTTATATGTTTTTGAGGTCTTTATTTACAATCAAATAGAAGTGAATAAACATTTATTCTCTTCATTTCAATCGCATTAGTTATTCACAGAATCGCTATTATGTCAGATGAATGAACGATCCTTTCAACAAAAACACAATATTTTATCAAATTTTTATTACCACATAATATCTGAGATGTCCACGAGATATATACTATGAGACAGCAGTGCTATAAATTAAGATTTATCGTGAAAATGAAGAAAAGCAAATTGGTTCATGAAAACAATCTACCTTGTCATTAAATGTTGATGATTGTGTGAATCCACTTTGTATTCAACCTAGATCGACATTAGATTCAATACTGAAGGAAGCAATGATTTTCATATGATTCTTGATGGTCCTTACTTTCAGTCAGAACATTATTTTGTGCACATCCCTGCATGAATATGAGAATGAATTACAAATCTAACCAGGTGTCTTCGGCCATTGCACTTTGAAATGTTTGTTTGAAATTTATTGAAATCACATAAAAGTTCAAAAATCAAAATCTTTTCTCAATGAACCAGTTTTTATTCTTACAGATTTCTGTAGTTTCACCTTGCCACATACGCAAGATGATACGTTGAAATAAATAAAGTCATAAAATAACTGTAATGATAATGAGTTCGTATCGACAATGATTACTCAATAGAAAATATTACACTAGAACAATTAAATTATGATTTCACTCAAGTTTCATAGAATATGCTTTTGTGCATGCTTATATCATCAATTATAATTCATTTAGAAAAAGATTAGTCTGAAAATGAGTCAAATGTAATGAAATACAATTTAATATAAAAACATTTATTGAGATTTATTACAATATTATTAATAAAAATTTATATAAAGAGTCGCTTAAATCTATGCAAACGTTGACTTAAACCAAATAAATTGACAACTTTTCCAATGCAATGAATGAATGGATGGGTAACTGTTCCCTCTGTTCCCTCTTGTAATTCAATGTATTCTATGTGTCGTGTGTTTAGAGGAATAAATTTATGCGACAAAAGTTGTTTTTATTAAAAGTCAACTGAAAACATGAATCACAACATTGATTAAGAATTAAGGATTGGATGCACGTGTGCTCTACTATGCAATATAGGCCCCCTTTATTAGATTCTGGGTCTCCACTAATACACCAAACGATACGATGCCATGAATTCAATATTCCTCGTTTCAAAGTGTCATTTCTAATGTTGTTTTATTGCCTGATATATGCAAGGTCTATAGACAAGAATTTCATTCGGGCCAAAATCATATGGCAGAAAACCTAGTTAACTATCAAAAACAGTATTTTCAAACAAGAATACTTGAGATACCCATGAATTATTCAAAATTTCTTTAGCTATGGTCTAAGAATGCTCAAGGGATTTCGATCAAATCACCATTTGATGTGATTAAGGTGACATAAGACAAGTTCTTATACCAAGTTCCACCTATATTTAAAATATATATTCCTGAGAAAATTTGTGAACTTTCTCAAAGCTGACATTTGATGCCCACCCAACTTGTAATTGCAAATGTGCAACTTGATTATCTGTATACTACGCCAGCACAATCAAACATTTAATTAAATTTAACGCAACAAAGAATTCTTGCACTAAAATATGTAAATTTCATACGATATGTAACTAAAAATGATTTTAAAGACGGATTAGTGGCTGAACCGCATGTAAAGGGTTATACAAGAAAGTAGTTTAATTGAAAGTTGAGATTTAATGATTTTTTTTCTCAGTTAATATAAACTTTGTCATTTGAGTATCAAAGTGTTGAATAGTTGTTTAAGTAAGCTAGTTAATTGACCAGAAGAGAAGCAACATTTAAATTTGAAACATTAAGGCATTTCTTCAATGTCTGAATACTTTTGCAGTGAAAAAAGGTTTGTGAAAATGATTTTCTTTCATTCAATTAACTATCGATAAAATCAGTGAATAGAAGCGGATCTAAAGTTGTAATAAATTTGGTTTTTTAGTTCATCGGTGAGTCGTAAACGCATTTAATGAATATCACATACTATAGGGTTCGCAACAAAATATTATTATAAGTTTGAAAGAAATAATGGAGTGAATGAAGTGAATGCTATGCAAAGCTTACTCTCAATGCGAACTATACATCATCTCTGACTAAATGATGGATGAGTTACGACTTGCCATAAGTGAATAGAGAATATGAGTTTCACTGTTGGTAAGGGCTGTGCTCACAGCAAAGGAATCGTTTTAGTTCTTATAACAATATGAATGTGTGCGGGTGTGTGTGATTGAGAGAGAGAGGCATCTCCTCTATTATGTGAACCAATATAACAAAGTTTTAATCTAAAATATAAAAGCTCTTGGTTTCTGGTGGCCATTAATTGCCATTCATTTGTTGTTGTTATTCAATCGGCTTTAGTCTTGCGATCCATATATTTCTGTTTCCAATTTTACACCAAAATTGCATTTGGAGTGAGTTAAAGCCATAGCAGCCCAACAGCAGAGATGCCAAATGCAATTGCCTTTCACTACCACCCAAGGCTTGAATATAAAGAATCGGGACATTACCGACCATTTTTCATAACAACCACCAAAAAACAGTTATATTACAATCCAGTGACGGAACCGAAACAACAATATATTCATACCATATATCAAATCTAATTCAATGAAAATTGTCTGAAAGTTCATTTCATAATCAAATTATCAGTCGATGGCATTGAATCGAAAACAAAATAATACTTTAAAATGAAAAGTGACGGCCAGAAGGGATACGTCACTGTTATGGCCGAGAAGGCATTGTCCGAGAAAGGCTCCAACTCCCGCTGCTTTTCCATTTTGTACAACTAAAAGGATGACAATGTAAAAGACATAAAATTCTAACTGATATTATTCGGACTCTTTCTTTCTCTGTATATAATTCGGTGAAAATATACTAAAAGCTGAGTTATGTATAGAAATCTTAAAATATTCGCTTTTCAATGATGTCTTATAGTTTGGCTTTTTTTTATTATTATTCACAGTTTATGGCTTTGAATCACATCTAAGAACTCTTGAAATGTCTTTTGAATTGTCTTCTATTTTATGGTTTTTAGTAAATCTTAAAAAGAAAACTCAAAGTTTTTTGTGAAAAACCTTTTTCTAAATAATTTCTAAATAATAGAAATAGTTTTTAGAGTAATGTTGTATTCATTGTATAAATGAAGTGAAGTTTGTTTAACCAATAAGACAACAATGAGATGCAGTGAAGAGTGTTGTGCCTCATTGCACACCCGTTGCGTTTTGCAGGAAATTAATATTATATGAATTTGAGTCAGTCTTAACTCAGTCTCCGTTCAGTTTATGAATTCCATTCTCTATTCACAATACTTATGGTTCGCATATAAACATAATCACAATTTCAATAAATGTCTGATCCAACGCTTCACTCACATCAGCGCTGTTTTGCACTGATATCCTCTTCAGGCGTGACTTAAGGCTTTGCCATTATATTGATGTTCACTTATATCCGTTCATATTCTGTAGTTCCGTTTCCCCTCAAAACCAGAATATGAGTAATAATAAAGAGAGAGAGAGAGAGAGAGAGAGAGAGAGAGAGAGAGAGAGAGAGAGAGAGACCGATAAATAAGAGCCAATATAGTGCTAAAAGTGAAGGCCTACCACACAAGGAGTCACTTTGCATTAGTGTATTGTAGTTCTAACAGTTGTGACCCATTAGTTAATGCATTTGTAATTAAAGCATTGGTTCTTCTCAGTAGTGGTCGAACACTAGAGTAGAGTCAAACGAAGAATTCTTCGCAGGGGTTATATAATGACTCCTATCTATTGATTCTTTAAATATTGTTAACAGCGAGAGAATACACTATAAATATATACCAATTCAGAGGTTTTTGTCTCTCTGTGGTCACTCTGTTTACTAGTTTATTGAATGAGAGGCATCCGATCCGTTCCTAATTCGTTAATTTGATTATTGTTTCGGATATAATATAAATAATTGCAAAATTGAGTCAATGCTTAGTTTAATTAATTGTTAATTCAATGAATACATCAATTGATTGAAAAGATTTCGATTAATTAAAACCAAATATATTTCAAATTAAATAAAATTTTTAAAAATCTTTCGAAACATTTACACAAAACTAATCACTAATTAAAGGATAAAATTATATAACATTTGGTTTAAATCAACAAATAAACGAAAGTTCTTCGCATTTATTGATGATTAAGAATTATCCATCGATTTCGACATCACTAACAATCGTTTCTTCTTCAAGTTTGGGGAACGGGAGGAGAGTATCACTCGTCGATCCGGGAGAGGACACAATATTTATGGTTCGCAAAGTGCTTGAAATCGGAAGTAAAGACGAACCGGTCGACAGACTTGGACTTAAAGTTCCAGAAATGCTTGAGGAAAGGGTAGGACTGATAGCTGCGGTCACACTCACTGTTATGGGAATCGATGGCTGAGCCATCACTGGAGATGTCTTTACTGATAGGATTACACTATTTCCTGTATTTAGACTATTGTTGGGGTTATTTTTATGGGGGTTACGACAACCCCTACACTTGCATTCGAAACATCCCTTGCCATCCACATAACAGGGACACCGTTGTCCACAACAGGTTAATTTACCAGGGTTGGGTGTCGCTAAACCACATCTACAGCCTCTACGTTTGGCCTTCGCTTTGGTGGGTCCAGAGTTAGGGTTTCGAATTAAAGACGAACCATTAGTTAGTATGGCGTGAGTGCCCACTGATATGGAGGGGTTGCTCTCATTACTACCTGAAGACGAATCAATCAAAGTCTTGGTGTTATCGACAGAAGGCTTTCGATTGAATTCAGTTCGTATTTGAGTACTGTTTTCAGTGACAACCGATTCATTGGAATTACCGTTAATTACAATATTATTATTGATTTTATTATTACTGTTATTATTGTTATTATAATTACTGTTATTATTAGTGTTGGGAACGACTGAATTCGAATTCAAAGAAGTGCTGCCGTTTCGGGAACTGATTCTAGCGTTGGCTGTCGTCGATCGCGAATAACTTCGAAGGGATGGCGGGTCTGAAAAGTTGTACTTATCGTGAAGTTGAGCGCCTTCTTCGAGGAGTTCAGCAAAACTCATGTTAGTGCCAGAGGCCGAACCACTGATCAGGTCTCCCCACTTGTGGTGCAGATCAGCCGATTTCATGAACTGACATACGCCTCGATAGCACTGGAGAAGTATTCTGAGCTGAGTGTTCTCAATGAACTTGGAGTGGTCTTTACACCAACTGCACGACGGCTTTAACCGCATTTTGCCGCCGACACAGCCCTTACATACGTGGTGTTGACAAGAACTCACTGTCGACGACATCGGGACAGTAAGCAGTTGACCGCACACACAACAAGTGAGGGCCTGACGCAGGTATAGCACCAGTCGGTTGATGTCAGCCCAGGCACCCATATCTTCACACGAAGACTGGAATATCATCCGACATGTGGTCACGTAGAGACTCAAAGCATTCATTGCCATCACTTCAACGCTTCCATTATCGACATTAAGATTATTTAATTGTCTGAAAATTAACTAAATTTGAATCAAATAAATCAAATTTAATTCAAAATATTACCAAACGTTTCACTAATTTTGTATTCAATTATATTTAAGACATAATTGATTTGAAGACTCAATCGACTGATCTTTTAATTGAAATCAAATATATTTTAATACAATTTGTAAACAAATATATAATTATTTTGTAAACAATAGATTTGTGTCTCACGAATGGGAGTGGTTTTCATTGGGAGTGGTCTTCATTGGGAGTGGCCTTCAATGCATTCACAGACTGTTATTATCCTCATTTGTCCTTTAATAACCTATAACAATTTACTACGTCTACAATCTTGTTACATACTAGTTAGATATTCTATAAAAATGAAATATGATAGGATCTAGACTCATTTTACGAATTCACAAAAATATTTTGAATTAATAAATTATCTAAGGCAAGCAATTGATTTTGTTAATTGATCTTGTTGGTTGATCTTAATTGATCTTGTTAATTGGCATTTTTATAGTAATATTTATGTTTTGACGTAATATATGAGTGTTTTGAATGTGTTTTCAATCGTTTGTTATTATTATTATTTGTGTTTCAATTCAATCTTTTGGTTAATTATGTCCTCAAAAGTGATCTCAAAGTTTGGTTCACATTTAAAAGAACTAAGACTTCACTTATGTCTTACCACTGATTCGAGTCAAGGGGTCAGGTATTGAGACAATTATCCATAAATTGTGACTTGACTTCAGTTTGTCTTTCATTGACAGAGACTTTGTTGGAAAGCATTACAAAAGTGTTAAACAATTGAATCCTAATCTTCCGATTCTTATACGAGAAGCCAAAGGAATTGAACCCAAACTTTGGGCCCGTTTTGGTCTCAAACTAATTGTTATTAAATTTTATAAAAATGATTTATTTTGTAGAATACGGTCGCGAATCAAACACATCGCTGTCGGGTCTGACCGGAGAACAGGTCTTACAGAAAATCGAAAGCATTGCAAAACATTAATACAAAATGTAATTTAGTTTCAAATATTGTTTGCTTTTAATTCTTAAATTCAATAAAATTAGAAATAATTGAAATTAAATTCAATCAAAACAATAGAAATGTTTTATTTGGAAAAATGAGTTAATAAATGAGATTTTAGTTTTGGGATATTTGCTATTTTTAAGCCACAAATGTGACAAATGATGTCCTTTTTTAGCAGTCGATCGCATTCCTGTCTATCGATTGTCTTTACTTTACCACAATCTTTAAGATCTTCGATTACGGCTGAAGAGAATGACATGAATTTACAATTATTTGGATTAATGTGTGGAATGTCTTACTCTGAGCCTCAATAAAGAAAGGAGTAGTGAATGAATTGTAATGTTTTTTAGTTTTCAAATATTTTGAGTCAAAGTCTTGACTAATGAGATGCAGATGTAATGGTCTGAGACTCGGAAATCTATGGAATCCAAACTTGAATTCTAGGTTCTGGTCCAACTCCCGGGCCATTTGTTTGGCTTTATTTAGTATAAGTTGTATAATTTGCAGATTAGATACCGTCAGAGCTTCAACTGAATCACAATTTGTCTTCGAGGGTAATATCAGTAAATGGTGTCGAGACTGACAGACATTCAAACAAACTATTTGTCAAAACTATTCATCAAAAGAGTTGTAAATCAAAGCAAAATATATAAATCACATTCACTAAACTGAGCAAGTTATACTTATTGAGACTCACATTGTGCTAGCTTATTGCATAGACCAAATTAAAATTTGTTTGGGAGGTTCAAAAATTGCAAATAAATGGCTTTTCTTTCTATTGCTTTCAATTTTTTAAACATAAAAATATTTTCTAAAGAAATCGATTAAACATTTTGTTGTCTCAAATAGTTATATAATAATCCGTTCACATAAATGGATGTTTTGGCCAACCTTTGGATACTTGTCTTTAATTATTGTCATTGAATCGCATTTTGAGACAATAAGTGTCGGATCTTTGGTTGCATTAAGCAAACAATTGGTCCACGAATTGGAGGCAAATCTTTTCATTTGATTGCCGTTCGTTTCGTCTGCATCTTCTGAATGACTTCTTCTCATTATAATTACCTACAGATAAACAACTAATCGCTGAATACTTTAACAATTGATTGAATTCATTAATATTATGCGAAAATTCAATTTGAAAATTAAAATCTGAAAAAATGTGTCACAAAATCACATGAAATACAATTATGTTTCAAAGAATGACGTAATTATTGTTTGGATACAAAATATGTCTCAAATTCGCGCTTCAATTGAAAGACTGACTGATTTGGGAATAATTTGATTTAATAATTGCTAACAAATGTCTATTTCAATGAGTGATGTCTTGGATGGAAAAGACAAACAAATGATATTAGAGGAAAATCGGTTCAAGTCATTCATTAATTGGCCGTTCAGTGGCGGGCAGTGCACCAAACAATCGGTATGTCTCAAAATTGCATCATAACATTGCATGGATGCATTGAATTGTATGATTAACCTGGTTAACTTGACCAACTAATTAGATGAGTTGCAGCGGTTTCTATCACTGCAATATCACCGGTGAAGAGGACGGCGTTCGCTGTTTCTGTTGCTTCAAAGAGTTAGACGGTTGGGACCAAACAGACAATCCCTGGGCTGAACACAAACGAAACAATAATTGCTTTTTCGCTAATTTGGGAAAACCTCAGAACAAACTTACAGTCAAAGAGTTTCTTAAAGTCATCGAAGAGCGAGAAATCAATCTTTTGGTACGTCTTTGAGAGTATTGACAAGAATTGACTTATTTTTGCTTTGAATGACTCGATTGACAAAAAACTGCATAAACTCTGTCTTAGTTTTGACTCAAAACTCAGTTCATTTGTCGAGTATTTTGAGTTAGTTTTGACAAAAACTGTCAATCAAATATGAGCAAGCTTAATTTAAAGCATATATCACTTAATTATCAATAATACCTTTCTATCGACAGAACATACGGATGAAATCGATGCAAAACCAGGAAAACAAACTCATCCATGAATTGGGTATTTCTCTCAACAATCAAATCAATGAAAGCATTTAATCTGAAAGTTATTCTAAATTTTTTATTAAAATTAATTAAATGTTTTAA